>JAJOOF010011444.1:0-24138 GCA_029582545.1 Solanum lignicaule
TTTCCTTGTATTAAACTCATCAGATTTCTTATATTCAGTTATAGTATATGGGTATTCCCCATCTTTTCAGATTTATTTATAATTTAGCTTCCGCATCAATTTATTATCTTTAGTATGCTCATGATCATGCCAGCAGGGTTAGCTTGGGATCACTTGTGGTCCTAGGTCCCGTGTCCGCATCTCGGGGGTAGCTCGGGGCGTGACAGGTTCAAGCACTACTGAGGATCCAGAGAACTTTATTGAGAAGCTGAAGAAGGTATTTGAGGTTATGCTTGTGGTAGATACTGAGCAAGTTGAACTAGCTGCATTTCAACTGAAGAATGTTGCTAGGACTTGGTTCGACCAGCGGAAAAGGGGTAGAGCTGATGATGCACCACCTGCGAGTTGGGCTGTTTTGAGAAAGCTTTCTTAGGGCGATTCTTTCCCCATGAACTGAAAGAGGGCAAGGTACGTGAGTTTCTCACACTTAAACAGGATTCTCTAAGTGTGCATGAGTATGGGTTGAAGTTCACCCAACTATCCCGTTATGCTCCGGAGATGGTTGTGGACATGAGTGGAATAAGCTTGTTTGTTGCTGGGTTGTCTTGTCTGTCGAGTAAGGAAGGAAGGGCTGCAATGCTTATCGGGGAAATTAACATATCAAGGTTGATGGTTTATGTGCAGCAGGTTAAGGAAAAGAAGTTGAGGGACAGAGAAGAGTTCAGAAATAAGAAAGCTAAGACAGGAAATGAATCCGGGCAACAGAAAGGTAGTGTGAACCGTTCGTCCTTTCAACAAAAGCTAAAGGGACCAGCTCCATCATCTGCTAGTGCACCTGCACCCCGAAACAAAGTTGAGTATAATGGCCAGAACTTGCAAAACTTCAGAGCTAGACCTTCACTGTCTCAAGGTAGTGTGGCACAAGGAGGTAACTGGGCTCCTGCATGTACCAAGTGTGGTAGGATCCACCCAGGTAAGTGTCGTGATGGCCAGACATGTTATTTCAAGTGTGGGCAAGAGGGTCATTTCCTGAAGGAGTGTCCTAAAAACAGGCAAGGTAGTGGAAACCAGGGTAATAGAGCCCAATCTAGCTGCACCTAGATGAGCTACTTCCGGTACTGGCGGAGGAGCAAATCGCCTCTATGCAATCACGAGTCGCCAAGAGCAAGAGAACTCTTCAGATGTTGTCACTGGTATGATCAAAGTCTTTGCTTTTGATGTTTATGCTTTGCTAGACCCATGATCAAGTTTATCTTTTGTAACCCCTTATGTTGCAAATAAGTTTGAAGTTATTCCTAAGAAACTTTGTGAACCCTTTTGTGTTTCTACACCTATTGGGGAGTCTATTCTAGCTTAGCGAGTTTATCGTGATTGTGTCATTTCCATCAATCACAAAGACACCATGGCTAATTTAATTGAGTTAGACATGGTGGATTTCGATGTCATTTTAGGTATGGACTGGCTTCATGCCTGTTATACATCAATAGATTGTAGAACTTGAGTTGTCAAGTTTCAGATTCTTAATGAGCCAGTCATATAATGGAGTAGTAGTTCAGCAGTGCCTAAGGGTCGTTTCATTTCGTACCTTAAGGTAAGAAAGTTAGTTTCGAAGGGTTGTATCTATCACTTAGTCCGAGTTAATGACTCGAGTGTTGAGGTACCTCCCATTCAGTCAGTTCCTATAGTAAAATAGTTTCCAGAAGTCTTTCCTGATGACCTAACCGGAGTTCCTCCTGAGAAAGAAATAGACTTCGATATAGACATCATTCTAGATACTCGTCTTATCTCTATTACGCCATACAGAATGGCACCAACAGAGTTGAAAGAGCAGTTGAAAGATATATTAGATAAGGGCTTCATTCGACCAAATGTCTCACCTTGGGGAGTTCCGGTCTTGTTTGTGAGAAAGAAAGATGGTTCCCTTAGGATGTGTATAGATTACCGTCAGTTGAACAAGGTTACCATCAAGAATAAGTATCCTCTTCAAATAATTGATGATCTTTTTGATCAGCTTCAGGGTGCTTCATGTTTCTCAAAAATTGATCTTAGATCAGGCTATCATCAATTAAGAGTAAGGGAATGTGATATTCCAAAGACAGCTTTTAGAACTAGATATGGTCATTATGAGTTTTTGGTCATATCCTTTGGTTTGACCAATGCACTAGCAGCGTTCATGGATTTTATGAATAGAGTCTTCAAACCTTATTTAGATATGTTTATTATCGTCTTCATTGATGACATGCTAATTTATTCAAGGAATGAAGAAGATCATGCTAGTCATCTAAGAATAGTTCTTCAAACTTTGAAAGATAGAGAGTTGTATGCCAAGTTCTCTAAGTGTGAGTTTTGGCTTGAGTCTGTGGCGTTCTTGGGCCACATAATTTCCGGTGATGGAATTAGAGTTGATACTCAGAAAATTGAGGCAGTGCAGAATTGGCCTAGACCCACATCTCCAACTGATATTAGGAGTTTCTTGGGTTTAGCTGGCAATTATAGAAGGTTTGTAGAGGGGTTCTCGTCTATTTCGTCTCATTTGACCAAGTTGACTCAGAAGACAGTGAAATTTCAATGGTCTGAAGCTTGTGAGAAAAGCTTTCAGGAATTGAAAAAGAGGTTGACTACTGCCCTAGTTTTGACCTTACCAGAAGATACTCAAGGTTTTGTGGTGTATTGTGATGCATCTAGAGTTGGCTTGGGTTGTGTTTTAATGTACAATGACAAAGTTATAGCTTATGCCTCCAGACAGTTGAAAGTTCATGAGAAGAATTATCCCACCCATGATCTAGAGTTGGCTGCTGTAGTTTTCACTTTGAAGATATGGTGCCATTATTTGTAAGGTGTTCATGTGGATGTGTTCACCGATCACAAGAGCTTGCAATATGTGTTCACTCAGAAAGAGCTTAATCTCAGACAGAGATGGTGGTTAGAGTTACTCAAGGACTACGACATGAGTATTCTTTACCACCCAGGTAAGGCTAATGTTGTTGTTGATTCCTTAAGTAGGTTGTCTATGGGTAGCACCGCCCATGTTGAAGAAGGAAGGAAAGAGTTAGCAAAAGATATGCACAGACTGGCACGCTTGGGAGTCAAACTTATGGATTCCACAGAAGGAGAAATAGTGGTGACGAATGGGGCCGAGTCATCATTAGTGTCAGAAGTGAAAGAGAAGCAAGACCAAGACCCTATTTTGCTTGAATTGAAGGCAAATGTTCATAAGCAACAAGTTTTAGCTTTTGAACAAGAGGGAGATGGTGTTTTGAGATGTCAAGGTAGACTGTGTGTACCTATGATGGATGGACTCCAAGAGAGGATCATGGAGGAAGCCCATAGCTCCAGATATTCCATTAATCCGGGTTCCACAAAGATGTATCGTTATTTGAAATAAGTGTATTGATGGAATAGTATGAAGAAGAGCATTGCAGAATTTGTTGCTAAGTGTCCAAATTGCCAGCAAGTGAAAGTAGAGCACCAAAGGCCCGGTGGTTTGGCGCAGAATATAGAACTTCCAGAATGGAAGTGGGAGATGATTAATATGGATTTCATCACAGGTTTTCCAAGGTCTCGCAAGCAGCATGATTCTATTTGGGTGATTGTCGACAGAATGAAAAAATGAGCCCATTTTCTGCCGGTAAAGACTACCCATTCAGTAGAAGATTATGCCAGGTTATATATTCAAGAGGTGGTAAGACTTCATGGAGTCCCAGTCTCCATTATTTCAGATAGAGGTGCACAATTTACTGCATAATTCTGGAAATCTTTTCAAAAAGGCTTGGGTTCGAAGGTGAACTTAAGTACTGCCTTTCATCCTCAGACAGATGGTCAAGCAGAGCGCACTATTCAGACATTAGAAGATATGTTGAGGGCTTGTGTGATAGATTTCAAAGGGAATTGGGATGATCACCTACCTCTCATTGAGTTTGCTTACAACAACAGTTACCATGCTAGCATCCGAATGGCTCCATACGAAGCTCTTTATGGGAGAAAATGCAGATGTCCTATTGGATGGTTTGAAGTTGGTGAAGCAGGGTTGATAGGAACATATTTAGTTCACCAAGCTATGGAGAAGGTGAAAGTGATTCAAGAAAGGTTGAAAACGACACAGAGTCGTCAAAAATCCTACACTGATGTTAGGAGAAGGGCGTTAGAGTTCAAAGTAGATGATTGGGTATATTTGAAAGTTTCACCTATGAAGGGTGTTATGAGGATTGGTAAGAAGGGGAAGCTTAGTCCCCGGTATATTGGACCTTCTCGCATAGCCAAGAGGATTGGAAATGTAGCTTATGAGTTTTAGCTACCACAGGAGTTAGCAGTGATTCATCCGGTATTTCACATCTCCATGTTGAAGAAGTGCATGAGCGATCCTTCATTGATCATACCAACTGAAAATATTGGAATCAGGATAGCTTAGCCTATGATGAGATCCCTGTCCAGATTCTAGATCGTCAAGTTCGCAGATTGAAAACAAAAGGGGTAGCATCAGTCAAGGTCCTTTGGAGACACCAATTTGTTAAAGAAGCTACTTGGGATCTGAAGAGGATATGAAGCAGAGATATCCACATCTCTTTGAATCTGAAGAAAGTGCAGATCAAGGTACTAATTTTCTTCTTAGTGCTCTTTAAATTATGAGTGAGCATGTTGTTTGTTTGCATTTACTTTTCCGATGGTTAAACTTGATGTTACCACCCTTAGCCTATTAAGGGTAATCTCATTCGAGGATGATTGTTCCCAAGAGGGAGATATTGTAACATCTCGCAATTTGAAATAACTAGAAAGGAAGTGTAAAATCTGGTAATAGTCATTTTTGGAAAGTGTAAGGAAATCTGGAAAAAATTGAAGTACATTAAAGTGAGTTTTTGGTCAACTTCAAACGACCATAACTCCTAGCTCAGGATGAGTTAGGTGTAGTTCTAGATATGGTTGGAAATATCTTGGAATGATCTTTCCAACGCCGCTGAGTTTACGCGATTTTGATAGCGTATGAGTAAGTTATGCCTTTCGGAAGTTGGGTTGTTGCATTAGGAAATGCCCAATCCGGATTTTTGAAGGGTAGTTTGGTCTTTTCCTTACCTGATTTAATTAAATCCATTTTAGTAAATTAAGTGGGGTCAAAACTGAGTTAGTTCAGTATACACTTTTGAGAAATAGAGTTAGGGCATTTGGAGAAAGAACGCAAGAGAAATGAGAAGAGGAAAAACAAGATTCGCCAAGAATGATCGATTTTGGTTGTGGATTCGCCAAGGAATTTATACTACCAGCTATGTAAGTCTCTCATAGCGTTGGGTTCATTCACCCACGTGCCAAGCATGGTTAATTCAGTGAAATTCGTCCTAGAAGAGTTGGAAAATTGATGTTCTTAACAAATATTCTTGAATTCGAATATTGTTAGTAAATTAAGACGAATTGAGAAGTTTATGAGATCCTTACATTGAGTTTAGGGTTGCTTTGAGTTAGTTTCTTGAGTATACATGTTGGGCATCGGGATCTAAAACGAATTTGAGGAATTTCATCAAATTTAGGTGGATTGAGGTTGAAAAACGAAGAAGGAAAAAGTCGAGTAAGGTTCATGAAACAAGTCCGCGTCGCGGACTTGTTCCCACAGTGAACAAAAATATGCTCCGCGTCACAGAGAGGATGTGGACTCCACTGTCTCAAATTTTAATTTCGCAAATAATTATTTAGGAATATCTCCACGTCGCAGACTTGTTCCAAGACGGTGATTTCATAACTTTTCTCAAGTTTAGCTATTCCAAATCATTCCTAAATATCAAGAGACCTTTCCTATCACAAATCATAATCATTGAATCCATAATTCAAATTCAAGGAAAGTAAAGAGTAAATTCAAGTAAAGTTAAGAGTCAAGTCAAGAGCAGTTAAGATCAAAGTCAAGAGAAGTTAAGAGTCAGTAAGAGAAGTTCATTTCAAGTTTTCACAAATCTTTTACATACGTTTTAACTTCATTTTAAGACTTATGTTTTGAAGTTGAGTAAAGAGTAAGAGCAAAGTTCATTTCTTTAAAATGATAAATGGGAACTAAGTATTTCCAAGAGTAAATGTTTTCACATTTGAGATGAGAGGAAAATGAGATTTCCAAAAGAGTTTTGAACAGCAAAAGGGAACATTGATTCCAAGAGAGATTTTTAAGCTAAGTTTGAGCAATTACCTCAAACCAGAGAAGAAGTTGTTTTTAAAACATATGAGCTAAGTATATTTTGGGAGTAGTATTGAGCACCGATATGGGGACACGAGTTAATATTAACTCAAGCACCCATAAACCATGTAGCCATCATGGGCAAAAAAAGGATCATACTTTTTTGATCATTCCTTAGTGCTTTTTAGCATAGACTAGTGGATCCACTTAGTAGTTCAGGTTCTACACCGATTGCAAGGTATAGGACGGTCCTTGGTAACATGAGATAAAATGTTGTACCATCACTTAGGCTCACAGTGATAGTTGTCGGTTAGAGAATCTCCCACAGAAGTTATATTACTTTATAAATTAGTAAAGTTAAATTTGTTATTGTTTTATCTTTAACGAACTAAGACTGTTTTCAGTTGTTTTATAAGCTTTCTATATATATATATATATATATATATATATATATCGCATGTGTTTTATTGCTTTATATTGAGTTGAGTATTCATGAGTTAAGAAGAGCCAGGTAAGTGTTTCTCTCAGAACCATATCAAGCCTATGCTTGTTAGCATTCCAACTCGCATACTCGTACATTCAATGTATTGATGCCAATTGGCATGCATCGTTTTATGATGCAGACGCATGTAACCAAGATCAGCATCCAGCGCCTCGTTGATCCAGCATGAGCATTCAGAGTCTGTTTGTGAAACTCTCTGCATTCCAGAGGACTCTTTTCATTGGTTTCAATTTTAGTATTAGTTCATTAGGGTGTCGTGGGCCTGTCCCGACATCCATCTCAGTTGTTTAGAGGCTTCATAGACAGTCAGTTTTAGTTGTCTTTACTTTTCATTTCATAGGTTAAAGACTTGAGTTTTCCTTAAAGGCCAGTTGAATGTTCCCTTATAACATTCTAGTAACTTCAAAAGTGTGTATGTGATGAGTTAAGTCTTCCGCTGAGTTAGTAAGCCAGGCCAAGGGTTCACTTGAGGCCAGCAATGGTCTTCGAGTGCCAGTCCCGGCCAGGGTGTAGGCTCGGGACGTGACACTAAGATACTCCAAATTCATTCTCATTTCATTTGGCTTGTTAGTTTCTTTTTTTCATGTACTCTGGCCATTGCAAATAAATTTGGCACAGAACCATTTATCTCAAGTACAGATTATTTTCTCTTAACAAAAGTTGATTCAGCTAAGTCAATTACCCTGCATAGACAAGCTACTCTATTTTCACATTCTTTCTGTTTCTCATCTGGATCATTATCAGCAACGATTTGAGCCTCAGATTGGAGATGTACAACCCATTCCTGACGTTTGCTGGCATTCGTGTATGAATACATTATGCCATAACGAGGTCCATTCATGAATACCATTCTCCTTAGAACCAATCCTATGCCTATGTCACTTGAAAATGAAATGCCTCCAAATCCACCACTATAAGACCCTCGCCGACCCACTTCTAGTTGATTGATCAACTCCATCGCCTTAACCTGGATCATACATGAACAAAGAACAGGACTAGAAATAAATCCAGTTTACAAATTTGTTGCAGCATGTTAAATCTAGAAATGAATGGAACTTCGACTTTGGTCCTTATAGTATTAAGACAAATAGATAAGCTTGTTTGGTTGGGGAACAAGTTATCCTGTGATTTGTAGCATTTCCATGAAAAATGAATGACCAGCGAATTTAAAGTCGAGAGTGTAACCTTTGGTGCTCCATAGATTGTCCCAACAGGCAGTGCAACTCGCAGTTCATCCCAACAGGTTAAATGATCAAGTTACTCTCCTGACACCTGTAGTGGAAAAATGTTATGCTTGTGAAGATTGTCTATGTTATATTCGAGGTGTTTTGATGATCCTCACAAATGCAGGGACCTGGTCAATGGCAAAATGCTCTCGTCCACATTCAAATGGAGTACAACTGTAAAGTTGTCATGTCATGTGGTAGGTGAAAAGTGTAGCGTACTGCACCAATAGATAGAGCGGACGAGAGTGTATGTTTCAGTGGCTCACAATTGCAGGGACCTGGTCCATGGCTGAGTTCGCTCGTACAAATCTATAGTGGTGTACAACTGTAAAGCTGTCTTGTTAGAGGTTGGTGAGGCATCAACGTACTACACCAATCAGAATGGACGAGGTTGTTTGTCCAACAGTCACTAACTCTTTATGGTTGACTTAGTCAACATGACAAACAACAAATTAAATCATTCATTCAAAAGGAGAGGGAGCCAGCAAGTCTTCTCAAGAACTCACTAAGAAAAGTTTGCATGGGACCTGGTCCCTTCAAGACTGCGTATGTGAAAGGATGACGAGACAACTGTCAGAAAAGCTGCCACTTCTGATGTGGTAGGTGCACGTCTTTCTAGAGAGACAAGCTCTCAGCCAATGGGCAGTCCCAAGAAGTTTGTGTTCATTTTGATATAATCTCTCAATACAAAACACAAACTTAAGATTTGGCAAACAAAACTTGGATTTTCTCTGAAAATTCACAAGCTTGAAAAGAGAAGACCATCTTCAAGGAAGAACAATGCTCATATCAACAAGGGACCAGATGGAGTACTAAAGCGTATTGTTGTATTTAGAGTTGTGTATCTTATGTGCTGAAATTGTAAATCTATTCCTCTATTATAAAGGAATTAGATTTTTTGTTCTGTTCATCTAAAAGTCTAAGTCAGTTAAGGGTAACTTATTTAGTGGGCAATGTTGTATCTGCTTAGTCAAATTATAAGTTATCTAGAGTTAGATAGCTTAGTGGGCAGTGTGGTATCTGCTTAGTTGCTTTCTTTGTGGTAGAGTTACTACATTGAGGGAGAAGGGATTTAGAGGTAAATTCCTAGGTTGTAAGAAGTTGTAATCTGAATTGTAGCTCTATTTGAGTGAAATGGAGTTTGGGTTGAGCAAGGGGGTTTCCACGTAAAACACTTATGTCTATTTTACATTGTGCTATTTATTTTCCGTACTTTTACTTTTGCACTATTTTTCTGTCGAGGGACCTGGTCCCGAGATCACTGGTAGGCGCATACATTCCAACAAGTATAACTTTCATAAATCTCATAGTTTAAGGACCTAAATTACATTATATCCCTATTCTTTTTCAATTTACAATAATCCCTCAAAATCAGTGCTATCCAGATACATAACAAAGAAGCTGGATACATTAAATCTGATACATTAAAACAAAATCAGTTACACTTTTAAAGGAAAGAGAATATAAAATTGATGTGAGTTCCCCAAATCACACTAATCTAGTTGATTTCAATCTCTCCCAAATCTTAAAAGATTCAATAAAATCAAAATTCAAATTTTCTTCTCTCAATTCTCTTCCAAATCCTCCCAGATTCGATTCAAAATTTAATCTTCTTCTCTCAATTCCATTCCAAATCCGTCTAGCTTCAAACAATTCAAATTTTCTTCTTTTAATTCTCACCCAAATCGTAATAGATTGAAAAAAGTCGAAAACAATAGCAGATTTTATTAGTATGTGTATCTACAAATTTGAATAATTAATACATTGGTCAATGGATGAATCAACTATTTTTTGTCCATTGTTAATTGTGCTCTCATGTTATAGTATCTAGGCTCATGTTAAACGCTTATGCAAAGATGTTAAATTTCTCATATATTAGTGCCACCATATTTGGAAGGAAAAAATGAAAGGAATATTTTAAAATTCAGGCAAGGTGTGAATTTTGCAGTGGGAGGAGCAACATCACTTGATTCTGCCTACTTGTTGGACAAGGGAGTAAGATCCAGTAACAATGTGTCAATGTGTCCTTGGGGACTCAACTGGGTTGGCTAAATGATATGATATCTTCTTTTTGCAAGTTTCCTTCGGGTAATAGCCCTGGGCTGCTCATGTTGGTGCTATGAAATTATTGATGTGTATCCGCTATGCATTGAAACAGTATATAAAAAGGTTGAAGAGATACATGGCTTTGATAGAAACATGTATATGTGGTTATTGCTATGTATTAGATACATTTAGTATAAATTCAAATTGGTGTATCATGTCTAAAAAATTAGTTCATGATATATTACTAAAAATAAATCTTATTTTGTTTGAGAAATATTGTATTTTATAAAAAGAAACATTATACATATACTTATTCTAAATAAAAAAAAATTGTGTGAGATACATAAACCAGTAGTGATCAGTTGATACATATAATGATATATGTAATAAAGTTTACCATTGAATTTGATATATATTATGTATCATGCACATATCAATTAATTTAATACAGAGTGCCTTTAGCTGCAGAACATTAAGGTTTATGTATCAAGTGTATTTATTGAGATTGATACATTATTGTTTGATAATTGTTATGTATATGATACATTTAGTATGAATTTGAATTTACATATCATGCCTAAAAAATTAGGGCATGATATAGTATTATCTATGTATCTTATTTTTTTTTGAGAAATACTATATTTTAAAAAAAAACATTATACATGTAACTGTTCTAAATAACATATTTTATGTGTGTGATACATAACACAAATTTTATGTATCAAATACATTTATATTGAACATAATAAACACTAATGGAAAATTCAACAATATTAGAGTTATGTATCAATACCTTAAATATGAACATGATACATTGCATAAAATAAAGGCTATTCTAGCAGTGATGTATCAGATCAGTGCTAACATTAAAAAAGACTAATTTAAGAATCAAAATAAGCGAGATATATTGAAAGTAAGCCCAAAAACTAAAAGATCGAACCAACATAATGAAGTGTATCAAGACCACCATTAAAAATTTCTAGAACCATTTCAAATGCACTCCAAGATGAACTATGTGCATTAGCAAGGTTTTTCCACCTCTCTTCCATAAAGAGACCAGGAGTAAAAGATTCAGTAATTTTTTAAGATGAAAAAGTAAAAAAAAATAAAAAACTGAAGTGGTTGAAAGAAATCTACCTCTTGAATAACTTGAAATCTTTTATTGGAAAGAGAAAAGATTTGAAATTCAAAAATAGATTAATGAAAGTAACTGTGGAGATATTTGTGGAGTGAAAAAAGGAAGGAAAATTAGGGCTAGAAGATTTCAAATTAATGTATCCGAAAAAAGAAATGATGAGAGTAAAAAAAGGGATTTTTGATATTTTTTTGAAATGGTAGGAAAAATAAGAAAATATGATAATAAATGATGTGTAGTTAGGTAATTTTCAATTGGTATTAGAGCTTGGGCTCTCTATCTGGTTAACACCAAGAGAGAGATTCCTGAAGGAAATGATGACACCAGTGAGCATGCAAAGAAGTTAGTCTCCCACAAGACCTCCTCTTTTTGAGGGTCAAATCTATATACACTGGAGGATTAGAATGAGAGACTATCTCATGGCTGAGGATATTGAAGTGTGGGACGTGATATGTGAAGGTCCTTATGTGCCAACCATGGAGGTTAAGGTTGGTGAGATCACAATAGTCATTCCCAAAATTAGAAAACAGTATGATGACTCTGACAAGAAACTAGTTCTGAAAAATCACAAAGCTAGGAAGCTACTTATGTGTGGCATTGGAATGAATGAATACGATCTGATCTCATCGTACGAATCAACCAAAGAAATCTGGGATCTGCTAAGAACTACCTATGAGGACACTGAGGAAACAAGGAAATCTATGCTAGATTTCTTTACTGCTCAATTCAAAAGTTTCACCATGAAAAAAGGTGAACATGTTCATGAAATGCGCACAAGATTCTCCACCATTACAATTGAGCTCATGCTCCTTGAAAAACCAGCACCCATGTGCAAGAAAGTCTCCCAAATACTGGAAATTCTTCCCAGATCTTCAACAAATGATTGTGTGACCAGCAATGAGACAAGAGAGCCTGAAGTAGTGACATTGTGTACACTATTTGAGCATCTTCAAGATCATGAGATGTATAGAAAAGGGAAGGGTATCATTCTCAAGGGTGAAGAAATGAGGGAAAATTTGGTTGGAGGTGCTGATCAAGGGAGAGATGCAAAAAGGGATGAATCACTAGCTTTCAAGGTGTCACAAAGTGAAATTTATGAAATTGATGAGACCATGGGCTATTTCACTCAAAGATTTCAAAAAATCGTGAGTGAATGTGGAGGTTTCATGAAGAAAGAAAATCACAATAGTGCTACAAGCTCTAGTAACGTGTGTTACAAGTATGATCAACCAGGTCACTCCATTAGAGACTACTATATGCAAAAAACTGACCACGGAGAATATGTCAAGTCTGGAGAAAGTATAGACAAAGAGGGGGACCTGGTCCGTGACAAGCCAAGCAGAAGAGAAGCCTTTTTTCAAGCAGTGAAGAAGGATATGGCTGCATGGGAAAATTCCTCAACTGATTCAAATGACTCTGAACACTCAGATGATGCTTTCATGGTAAAGTCAGATGAGGACGATGCTCATGAAAAGGTAACCATATCATACTTTAAGAAAAACTTGAATACTTTTTCTACCAGTAAATTGAGAAAACTAGTTGTTGTACTACTTGATTTGATAAGTAAGCTAACAACTGAGAATGATCTCGTGAACAATAGTCTAGACATCTCTCAAGATGAAAAAATTTCTTTAGTTGCCCAAATATCTGATATTGAAAAACAAATGGCTATTCTAGAAGCTGAAAATCTAGAACTGAAGGAAAGGATGAAAGGGGTAACTAATACAATTTTTAAACAAAAGGACGAGGCAAGCAGCTTGCAGCTGGAGCTTGAAAATAAGTTGCACACTGCTGAAATGAAGATGGAATTGGCTGTAGAAACAAACCTTGAGTTGGAGAGGGACCTGGTCTGTGTAAAAGAGGAACTTGAAAAATCTCTCAAATGGACTAATTTTTCTAAGATTCTTACAAATCTAATTGGTCAAGGCAACAACAATAGAAGAGGGCTGGGGTATGAGAAGATAGAGTTATCATACAATCCTTACAACAAAAATGGTTCTGATGTTGATAATCTGTTATGTGTGTATTATGGTCAGATAGACATCTTAAGAAAGATTGTCTAGTTTTGAAAAAATATGAAGGAAGTGTGTCAAACTCTTCCAAATAGAGGAATAGATTAAAGAAGGGACCTGGTCCTGCTTCTGGTCCAGAGTTGAAGAAAACCAGCCTGCCTTACTGAACAAAAGATTCTCCCATCACTCCATTATCTGCTTACTGGGAACTCTGTCTCAAATGGGTTCCCAAGTCTAACAAGTGATTTTCTATGCAAGTGAGGTGAGGTAGCATCAGTTAGTGTTGGTTTATGAATAGTGAATGCTCAAAACACATGACTGAGAAAACTGCAAAACTTCCTCTCTCTCAAGGCACTTCAAGGTGGAGGTGTCTCATTTGGCGATGGCCAGAAATGGTATATTTTTTATGTAGGCATGTTTGGAAAATCTATGGAACACACTATTGAGGATGTGTACTATGTCAATCGTTGAAGTACATTCTTTCAAGTGTTTCACAAATCTGTGATGAACAAAATGAAGTTAAGTGCTTGTTAGAAAAATGGTTTGTCACAAACTTGCTTTCTTGGGTGATAATCTTGACAGAAAAGAGATGCAAGAGCATGTCTATTGCTGATTTGAACTCTGCTCGTAGTAACAGTCTCACTCTCTTTTGTGGTCAAGGTGAGATTACTGATCAATGGCTAAGGACACTCGGCCATGTGAAGGCTCCTCTACTTTACAAACTTGTGTCAAGCGACCTGGTCCTCGGTCTGCTCAAAATAAAATATGTAGATGACAAAGTTTGTGATGCTTGTATTAAAAGAAGTAGATCAGACCACCCTTCAAGTGAAATATGCAGGCTTTTAATCTTTTAAACAATTTTCAGGCTGAAGTGGTGAATACTACATATTTTGTGACCAAAGTGATGATATTGAGAAGTTTGATCTCAATATTGATGAAAGAATAGTTGTGGTACACTCTTCTTCCAACAAGGCTTATCGGGTGTATAAAATGGTGGTAAAGTGATTTTTGATGAGTCTAGAAGAATTGAGAAGTTGCAAGAGAAAGAAGTTTCTGAGATGGAAGGGCTGCTTCAGAATTAGAAAAACGGTCTAAATAGAGAGCTTGATGAAGAACATCTTCTTCATAAATCCAACAATCTCAAGGAAGCTGATGCAGATGATAAACCTGATAAGGGACCCGGTCATGTAGACAGTGCTGAACAAAGATGATGCAATTCAAACTGATAACGTGAATTCTGAAGGTGAGAATGAAGAAGCTAATCAAGCTAAGTTTGAAAGAAGCAAAGTATGACACTCGGTTCCCCAACAAGCTAATAGGTTGTCCAAGTTTCTCTTCAACAATGGCTTCAAAAGAGGTAAAAGTGAACAAAACCCTCTTTTTGAAATCACAAGGAAAGGAATTGCTGATCATTCAAGTGTATATCGATGATGTCATCTTTGGAGCAACCTTTTGAATTGTTGTGTGAAGAGTTTGCCACATTCATGGGTAGTAAGTTCTAAATGAGCATGATGGGAGATTTCTTCCTAGAGCTATAGATTCAGCAAACCTCTAAGGGTACCCTCGGTTGTCCAGAAAAGTACATCAATGAGCTGCTCAAAAGTCTTAACATACTTGAAGTTAAGACAATGCTAAAAAGGGGTAATGTTATCATGAAGTTTTGCAAAATGGAAGATCAAGTGGCTGACATCTTCACCAAACCCCTAACCAAGGACCAGTTTATCAAGAACATGTATGTACTCATAGTGACTTAGCTGAAGGGAAGAAGATAGCACAATGTGATCAGGGCAATTGATGTCTGAACAAAGACAAGGACCTTGTACCAGTTCAGAGAAGCTGCTGAAAAGGTTTCATATTATGGATGCCTGGACAATTCATACTATCATGGGCACTAACTTGAAGCTGGATGCTGATGAACCTGGTTCAGATATTTCATTCTTGTACAAAGGAATCACATTTTGAGGACTGCTAAGAGAATCCGAAGACACTTGAAGAAAATAGGGACCTGGTTCTATTATGTCCATCAGGAGACTTTTTTATTTGGAGGAACATATGATGCTGATTATGCTGGGTATCAAGTCGATAGAAAGAGTACCTCAGGATTGGCTTATGTTCTAGGCTGATCTCTCACTCATGGGGAACTAAAAGGCAAGATTCAGTTGCTCTTTCAACAACTCGGGCAGATAATGTAGCAAGTGCAGCTTGATGTGCTCAACTCTTGTGGACCAAGAAACATCTTGAAGCTCCTATTAGACCTCGTTGAGATAACCAAACTGATGTTAGGAATGCTGAAACCTTCTTGAATGGATTGTGCTTGAAGCAATCAACTCTCTCATGACTATTGATGAGTCCGAGATTTGGACTCATTTAGGGCTTTATTTTTATAGCTTTAGAGTCCTCAAATGTTCATTTAGTGACAATAACTGATGAAAAGTCCTTGATTTTCAGGATTATGGATTAAGGAGTAAAGCATGGACACTAAGTTGCAAAAAGAACAAAGCGAGCTGAAAGAAGGAAGAAAAGAGAGCCAGGTGATTGCCAAGTCCATTTGGCGACTCGCCGAGTGGCCTCAATGATCACCTAAAGTTCTAGAGCACTAACCCTGAAGGAGAAAATCAAGTTGGCGAGAGAAATGAGCAGTCGGTGGATCACCGAGTGGTTCCGCGATGCAATGTTAGATCGCCCAAAGTTACAGACCTGGAGGATGCTGAAGGTCAAGATAAAAAGGCGACGAAATTGGCTAAAGGGCGCATCTCAGAGTTGATTAGTGAGCCCAATTTACTGCGCCGAATGGCTCTTCGCAGCATATTTTTGGTGGCTATAAATATATTTTTGAACATTTAGTTTGAAAGCTTTATCAATATCTGATAATCATTTTTTCATCTAGAATTGAGGGTTTTGAATTGAGAGACAAGTTTTCCTTAGCTATGAAGAATTGAAACTTTTCATTTTTGAGAATTTGAGATTCTTTAATTTGGACCTTTGTAAAGACGAAATTAATCTTACCCAGTTGATGGAAACACAATTTGGTTACGATTTTTATCTTTTTATGATGTCTAGCTAAAACCCAATTCTTGGGGTATGATTATGTGATTATGGGCTGATTTAGCTAATGGGTGTTGCTAATTGTTAGTGTAATTGTTGTTTAGAAGTGAGTTCAATCATTTATTATGGGTTAAGTTAGGAATTGCAGTTGCAAATGTGATTCCACATTTGTGTTCTTGGCTTGTTCGAGAGAGAGGTTTTAGAACTAAGGTATTTGATTGATGGTCGGTGGGTATTGGGTTGGACTGGGTTCATCTTGAGAGAGTGAATCCTAAACCCTTTTCCACAGATTCAGCTGGAGAGAGTGAATGAACTAAGGTGTGGGCGGTTCTTATTTTGCATGCTTGTCGATGTTCGAGAGAAATCAACTTGATTCGGGGTAAATTGTTCGAGAGAAAGTGTATCCCCTCTATAGTCTAGCTTACTCACTGATTTTCAATTGTTTTCTAATAGTTGCAACGACCCATTTGTCTATAATAGTCTGTAATCGAATCACATCCCAAGAACCCATCTCATTATTGCTATTTTTGGTGTTATTTGCTACTGTTTGGAGTTGTTAATTTCACAACTAAAAACCCCATTTGACATTAGTGTCAACCCCTAATTTTAATTATGTTTTTATTTGATAATATCTATTCCTATGATTGATTTGAACTTATTCGTACTTACCTATTAAATCTTAAGCATGTACCGCTCTTTGAGGGAACGATCCCAACTCACTTAGTTGGGTTATATACTGACTAGTGATCATAGACACTTGGAATTGGAAGAAGTTCCCTTGAAACATTAATCAACTATGCAAAGGGAGCAAGTATCTTTACTTTTCAGTTATGTATGTTTTAGAAAATTCAGTCTCATACCTTCTGTAGGTATACACACATGGAAAAAGGGCTGAAGGAAAAGGGAGGTTAGGACAGATCTAGGCAATCACATTCAAACTACAGAGAGGGACCCAGTCCGTTCTCAAAGGTTAGCACTCTTAACATTGCTGTTTGAATTATGCATAAGAACCGTTGCATTTGCCACATGGCTGTCATTCAGATATCTGACCGTTGTCCTATCATTTGAGTACCAAAATGACACTTTCTTTCACTTCATTTATACTCCATATTTCTTTTCAAATTCCCTTCCAAAATCAGAAATTTTCAAAACCTTCTTTTTCTCCTTTCTCAAAAAACACTTCAAATGGTTAAACCATTTGATCTTACTGGAGAATTTTCTGATGAAGATGTTTTTACGTGTGAAGAGGGACCAGGTTCTACAAACAGAAAGAAGAATGTGGAAAAGATGATGTTCAAAAAGGAAGAGGTTGATATTCTGAGAACTCAAAGTTTTCTATATAGGAGGGTTCTAACCTTAAAAAAATGAAAAAAAAAATTGAAATGGTTCCTCAATTATTAATCAATTAATCTCAGAGGCCTTGAGTAAGTTTGATTCTACCAATCATTTTGTCATGAGAAACTCAAGTTTGCGTTGGAAGTTATGATAGTTGTTATTGCTAACAGGGATACTGAAATGGTTTGACTTATAGCTCAGCTTCCGAAACAGCACAATCAGAGGGACCTGGTTGAAAAAAAAGCTGGCATCCCTGAAGGTTCAACATTAAGCCTAAGCAGCAAAGAATGTGAGCTTCAAGAGAGGCTTCTGAAATACCATGCTAAGGCGTATGCTCTACTAATTATATTCTTTCAATCCCTTGCCTCTAAATCATCCCTTCTCTTCCTAACATTCTATGTTAGTCTTCATTCCTCTTTTTCTATCAAAATTGAGTGGGCATTGTTCTGGTTTTCATTCGTAGTCATATTTGCAATGCTTTAATGGCTGATCTTTTATTCATGGATGAAAAATGTCTTGTTTCTACTGACTTTCCTCATTAATTTATGCATTTTTACTCATGCTCAGTGTTGCCCAAGTGGCCATGATTTTGCTTGAACTGCATTTCTGTCAACTTGGTTTACTGCTTTAACTCTTTTTTATGATGTCAAAAGGGGGAAAATTGTTAAGGTATGAGATCAATTATGTTATCTACTTGAAGAAAATATGGTCATGCCGATAGGGAGAATCTTAAGGTATGAGATCAACAAGGTTAGTAATTTGATGAGACATGGTCATGCCGATATGGGGAATCAATGCTAGCTACTTGTAAAAGACAAGTCATACCGATAGGGGCAAGAAGTTGAACAAGTTTGTCATCATCAAAATCGGGGAAAATGTTATTTTGATGTTTTACTGATTTGATGATGAAACTCCAGTTACCTGAAGAGTTCTTGTTGAAAGAGGGAACTGGTGAATAAGTTTGTTATTATCAAAAAGGGGGAAAATTTTATTTTGGAGCTGATATTAAGTTTTGATGATTTAACAAAATTAGACATCTAACAAGGACCTAGATCGTTGTTATTGGGACTGATGACAGTGAAATGAATGAATAAACTCAGTGTGAGGAATATTTGTGTGTCATCATCAAAAAGGGGGAAATGTTATATTCTAGGTGTTTTGATGATCCTTACAAATGCAGAGACCTGGTCCCTGGAAGAGTGCTCTCGTCCAGATTCAAATAGAGTACAGCTATAAAGCTGCCATGTGAGGTGGCAGGTGAAATGTACAGCGTACTGCACCAATAGGAAGAGCTGACGAGACTGTCTGATTTAGTGGCGCACAATTGGAGGGACCCGGTCCCTGGTTGAGTTCGCTCGTCCAGATCTATAGTGGTGTACAACTGTAAAGTTGTCCTGTCAGAGGTTGGTGAGACATCAACGTACTACACTAATCAGAATGGACGAAGTTGTTTGTTCAACGGTCAATAAAACTTTATTGTTGACTTAGTCAACATGACAAATAACAAATTAAATCATTCATTCAAAAGGAAAGGGAGCCATCAAGTCTTCTAAAGAATTCAATAAGAAAAGATTGCAAAGGACCTGGTCCTTTCAAGATTGCGTATGTGAAAGGACGACAAGACAGCTGTCAGAAAAGCTGTCACTTCTGATGTGGTAGGTGCACGTCTTTCCATAGAGATAAGCTCTCAATGGGGTCCCAAGGAGTTTGTGTTCATTTTGATATAATCTCTCAATACAAAACACAAACTTAAGATTTGGCAAACAAAACTTGGATTTTCTCTGAAAATTCACAAGCTTGAAAAGAGAAGGCTATCTTCAAGAAAGAACACTGCTCATATCAACAAGGGACCAGATGGAGTACTGAAGCGTCTTTTTGTATTTAGAGTTGTGTATCTTATGTGCTTATATCGTAAATTTATTCCTCTATTATAAAGGAATTAGATTTTTGTTATGTTCATCTAAAAGTCTAAGTCAGTTAAGGGTAACTGATTTAGTGGGCTGTGTTATATTTGCTTAGTCAAATTCTAAGTTATCTAGAGTTAGGTAGCTTAGTGGGCAGTGTGGTATCTGCTTAGTTTCTTTCTTTTTGGTAGAGTTACTACATTGAGGGGGAAGGGATTCAGAGGTAAATTCCTAGGTTGCAAGAAGTTGTAATCTGAATCGTTGCTCCGTTTGAGTGAAATGGAGTTTGGATTGAAAAGCCTGTGAGAACAGGTCGTGGTTTTCACCGCCCTTGAGCAAGGGGGTTTCCACGTAAAACTCTTGTGCCTGTTTTACATTGTGCTATTTATTTTCCGCACTTTTACTTCTGCATTGTTATTCTGTCGAGGGACCTCGTCCCGAGATCCCTGGTAGGCATATACATTCCAAAACTTGGTATTAGAGTTTGGGTTCTCTATCTGGTTAACACCAAGAGAGAGAATCCTAAAGCAAATGACGACACCAGTGAGCGTGCAAAGAAGTTAGTCTCCCACAAAACCTCCTCTTTTTTAAGGTCAGTTCTTGTAACGACTTGGAAAACTAGTAGGTGAAACTAGAGCCTTATGAGTGTGTTGTTGAGTTTGATGTGGGGTTTTATGTTGTAAAATGGTTTCTCGAGCTTAGGTTGAGGGGTTTAGGGGTTAAACGTCAGGGTACGACCCCTCCCCCCCGAAGGACCAACCAAGGGTCCTTGAGGAGGACCCTAAAGCCTAACCCTCAAAGCTCCCCAAAAGTACCCAAGTTGTCAAAAAGTTGTGGGCTACGAATGGGACCTACACCCCGTAGGTCCATCCACGTCTTTTTGGGGTGGTCCATAGGTCAAGGACCCCAACTAGTGAGTTGTTGACCCAAACCATGGACCTGCAAGACGGGGTGTGAGCCCACCTACGGTTAGTAGGTCACCACCAAAAGTCTATCCAAGACTTGGCCAAGGTAAGGATAGGTTGGAAAATTCCTAATTAATTATTTATGGGTTGGGGATGGTTTATATTGTTTTATTAGAGTTATTTAAGGCTTTTTCAACTATTAAACACCTTTTACAAATCATTATTCCCAAAACTCAGAAATAGAAACCACCCTCTCCAAAAATCTTCTCTCTAGAAACTCCATTGAAGAAAAAGATCAAGGTCAAGGTTTGGAGCTCAAGCGTTCATCTTTCTCTCTCAATTTCATGGAGTTCCTTCAAGCAAGGTATAGTAGTCTTCATCCTTGGTTAGTGTAGATAGTGAAATTTTATTGATAAATCCATATTAAATTTTGGATTAATCCATAAATTCATGATATATTGACCAAGTCAAGTTACTGGTTAATAAAGTCGGATTAATATTTAAGTCAAAATATATGACTTAAATAAATTCCAAATCACATTTGGGTCAGTCCATTAAGTTGACAAGACAAGCCCAACTCATATTCTTCAAGCCCAAGGACAAAAATTGCTTTGACAAAAGTACCCCTAAAACCCTAGCTCAAGCCTATATAAAGAGGTCTTCATAAGACAAAAAGAAAGGAGGAAGAAAAGAAGAAGACACATAGAAATACATAGAGAATCCTTGCTCTTCAGTGGTGATCTGCAAGTCTTCCGCATACAAAAAAGTCTTCGCTCCAAGTGTTGAGCCGCAAGTACAAAGAAGTCTTCGCTCCAAAAGTTGAGCCGCAAGTATTCCATCAAATCAAGAACATCATTGAAGAGAAGAATCAGGGATTACATATCTTTTCTTAAAGATTTTATAAAGATTGTAACCTTCGCATAAATTCAAATACAAATACTGTTGTTTGCTTGCTATTTTCCTTTCCTGTTTGCTGTATTTCAGGATTGAAACTTTAGACGCTTACAAATTGGCACGCCCAGTGGGACAATCTTTACCTCTCATCTCTTTTCTTCAAGAAAATCAAAGTTCAAAAACCTTGAGATGACTTTCAAGAAGATCAACTCAAAATCTGCATCTGCATCTAAATCTGGATTTGCATCTGTATCTGCATCTAAATCTGGATCTGCATATGTATCTGCATCTGCATCTGCATTCGCAAAAACTGATGGATCCAAATTCTGCATTACCGAGGAAAACATCCTTGATATTACTACAGGAAGCATGAGACCTGTCACAAGGAACCAAGCCACATTGCTACGACAACAAGCCTCCCGAGTGCCGTCCAAATCTGCTATTGTCTTTGGTTCATCTCCAAAAGGTGTAAAGTCTCCTGCAAAATCCACAAAAGAAGACATCGCTTAAATGGTTGAGAGGGTTCTTGCCCAATTGATCCTATCTACATCCAAAAAGTCGTTCGCTTCAGCCGACAATGATGTCTTAAGCATAGGATCTACCCCGTACAACATGTTTGCATCTCATATTTGGGAAAATCAATGTTATTCTCCATCACCTATGATGGTAATGCACAGGATGGTGGTCGAAACTTCCACAATAGAAGAACAACTTGCAAATTTGACGAAAGCAGTTAAAGGCCTATCAACGTACATCAAAGGTCAAGACATCCAAATTACCAAGTTGACAAACATGATGGAGAATATGGAGAAAAGAGAATCCACTCAATTATGTGCAATGCTTCATGAAACTCAGGAGAAAATAGAGTCCTCCGCAAAACAAGAAACAATTATCAACGAGTTTCAAGTGTCTGCCGAAGGTCTGATTCCTTTTGACAAATTGAAGGACCTCATAAAAGAGGCTATCAAAGATAAATCTGAGTGCACGTCAAAGTCTCCTCTCACATATGCAAAGCCGTATTCTCAGAGAATTGATAACCTAAAAATACACGTTGGCTATCAACCTTCTAAGTTGCAGCAATTCGACGGCAATGGAAATCCAAAACAACATGTAGCACACTTCGTCGAAACTTGCAATAATGCTGGAACATACGGTGATTACCTCGTCAAACAGTTTGTCCGCTCCCTTAAGGGCAATGCTTTCGATTGGTACACGGACCTTGAGTCTGGTTCCATTGATAGTTGGAAACAAATGGAGAAAGAATTCCTCAATCGCTTCTATAGCACAAGGCGTGTTGTGAGCATGATAGAGATTGCAAAAGTTCGTCAAAGAAATGATGAACAAGTCATTGACTTCATAAATCATTGGAGGAGCTTGAGCCTTAACTGCAAAGATCGCCTTAGTGAAACTTCTGGGATCGAAATATGCATCCAAGGTATGCATTGGGATCTTCGTTACATATTGCAAGGCATAAAGCCTAAAACGTTTGAAGAACTAGCAACACGTGCTCATGATATGGAACTGAGTATGACTTCAAATGGAGATCAGGAGTTGTCCAACTTCGAAACTTACGAAGAAAATATAATCGACATTGAGGATGAGGACAAGTTTTCATCCGAAACCGAAAGTGAAGAGTCTATGTAAGTTGACATGCTCCTTGATGTACGAGCCTAAACTGCAAATCATAATGCTCATCGACGCACGAGACTAAAATGCATGTCATGAAACTCATCAAATTCAAGCTAAATTTTCAAGCTCCAAAGCTCCTCAAATTCGAGATAAGTCTTCAAATCAAAATACCCATAGCTTATCAAATTCAAGCTAAGTCTTCATAGCGTAAAACTCATCAAATCCGAGATAAATCTCCATGTCGTGAAGCTCGTTGAGTTCAAGCTGTCTTCAAGTCACGAGGTTTCTCAAATTTGAGAAAAATCTTTAAGTTTCAAAGCTCATCAAATTCAAGCAAAATCTTCAAATCAAAATGCTCATTGTCGCACAACTCAAAAAATATATGTCATGAAGCACATCAAATTCGAACTAAGTTTTCAAGTCAAGAAATTTCTCAAATTGGAGAAGAATCTTCAAGTCTCAAAGCTCGTCAAATTCGAGCAAAATCTTCAAATCAAAATGCTCCTCGACGCATGAGCCAGAAATGCATGTCATAAAGGTCATCAAATTCTGTTGAATCTTCAAGTTTCAAAGCTCATTAAATTCGAGCAAAATCTTCAAGTCAAAATGTTTCTCGACGCACGAATCTAAAATACATGTCATGAATCTCATCAAATCCGTGCTAAGTCTCAAGTTTCGAAGCTCTTCAAATTTTAGCTATGTTTTCAAATCATGATGCTTCTCAAATGCGAGCCAAGTCTTCAAGTCAAGAAAAGCTTCAAATTGTTACCTTTGGCCCTCATGAATTTAAATCTATATGGTCCAAAAAAAATAATCTAATAGGTGAAAACCTTGAAATAAGTGGCCTAGAAAAAATTAGAAAAAAAAAACTCACATGTTTTGCATGGAAGTGTAAAGTAAATACATTTTATTGCTTCAAAATTGCAAGAGTTTTTTTACACATCATAAAGAAGAGATGAAAAATGGACATATTATCCCATACAAAAGGTCTAAGTAGAAAAAAAGAATCAAACATCAAGAAGTGGTTTGTCAACTCCTCTTGGATGTCTTTATCAAGTTCGCATCACCTCTTCATCAAACATCATTGCTTCAAATATTTTTATGGATCGATGTAGCCATAAGCGAGCCTCTATCTTTGACATGGGGGCATTTTTTGAAGTTTGATTTAATGAGTTGATAATGTGACAAGTAGTTCCTCTTCAGAACTAGGACAAACTGCGGCAAACTCTCTTTCTCGCCAAAGACAAAACTATAGAGAAAGAGGTACAAAGTGTGATTCATCGCTAAGCTTCAATTTAGAGGAAGATACATTAAGTGTTGTTCTCGTTAAAGTTGCAATTGAAAAGGAAGATGCATCATGCGTGGTTCGTCATTAAAG
>JAJOOF010011445.1:0-12386 GCA_029582545.1 Solanum lignicaule
AAACAAGTTTCCGGTAACTTCCGAAGCACATTTTTAAGAACTTTTTGGGTCAAATTCAAATATAATCATTTCATTAAGTTCTCGACTCCAAACTCACATGTGAGGCTCTAGTTTCACTCTATCATTTTTCCGAGTCGTTACATTCAGTCAACGAGAAGGTCCAAACGATGATCTTAATTGTGATCACCGATCTAGTTAGCGACACGCCGAACTGCTTCTCAAGCTCGCCGAGTTTTACAGGCTCCGATTTATACGTGTGTTGAGCCAAACGACGGGTTAAGTCGGGTACGCTGACCCCTTCGGTGACTCACCGACTGGATCTATTACTTGCCATCCTTCACTTTTTCGAACACTACTCACACTTTAACCTATACCAACAACACACCATTATTTTACCAATACGTAGTTATAAAAATGATAAGGGGTTTTGGGTTGCCTCCCAAACAGCGCCTTAGTTAATGTCGCGGTACGACGCAAGTCAACAACTATTCTTTATCCTTGGAGTCATCCATTTTGTAGTTAGGCAAGTCCTCGGCGAACGGTGGATAGCGACCTGTCATCAAGTGGGTGATTTGAGCATTCTGCAACTGAATAGTCATGGAGTTTGCGGTAGACGTTTCATTCAGCATTTCAATGGTATCCTTCATCACATTCAACTTCTTGTCTTGTTCTTCAAGTTATTGTTGAATAAGTGAAATGGCTTCATCATTCTGCACGCCCCATGCTTCTTTTCGTGTTTACATTCGCGAAGGAGGAAGTGCTTTTCCTTTTCCATGGCTTGTACTTCCAACTTCATGACTCGTTTGGATAGAACATCCATCTGAGTAACTAGTGCATCCCACTCTTGCTTCGTTTTGGCATCCTTGTTGGTTTCAGCCATACAATCAAGGATTTTTGCGACGACTTCGTAGAGCTGGTGTAGCTTACCCCTTGCGCAAAGTTGACCGGCTATACTTCTATTTTCAGGTCCAAGACCCCTATAGAAACACTCCAGTAATGCCTTGTTAGTCATCCCATGAGATGAGTACAGTTGTAGCACTGCATGGAACTTCAGCCACATTTCTTGAATTGTCTCATCCCCAGTTTGTTTGAATGTCAGGAGGTTGTCCCTGTGGTTTAGTAGTTTCAGGAGGGGCTGATCCGTGTGGTATCCATAATGATCATCCATTCTTATTTCCCTGCTTTGATATTCCAAACAAGCAAAACAAAACAACAATTTAGATTAGTAAAGCTAAAACTAAGAAGAATAAAAAAATTTACTTAACTAAGAATTCCCAAATAACACCACTTCCCGGCAGCAGCGCCATTTTGATGTTTGCATAATCAAGGACACAACTTCTGATGCAAGTTTCTACGATCGTGCAATAGTATAATAACCCAAACAAGGGTTGGGATCATTCCCAGGTAAGTGGTTTTGAGAATTAATAGAAAAATAAAATTAAGTTCTAACTAATCGTAGCTAAAGACATTAACGATTAAAAACATTGCAAATTAAAGGGAGACACAAGAGTGTCAATTAACAATGGGGTTTTGTCACTAGTAAGTAAAAACAACAAAATAAACAAGGATTTCTAAATAATGAGAGGGGATCCTTGGGATGTGATGGGAATACGGGTTAAGCTAGATTATTGGGTACATGCTTTCGATAGAAGATTCATAGAATAATTGTGACTAGGCTAGACTTTAAGGGGGATAAGCTCTCTCTTGAGCAACTTACCCCGTTTCAAATGCGTTCCTCTCGAACACCCACTTGCCGCATAAAGACCAGCCTACGCCTTAATCCACTGACGCTCTCGAGCTGAGTGTGTGGACATAGGACTAGGGTTTACTCTCTCGAGCTGAACTTCATGTCGACCCACTCACACTGGCCATCAATCTAGTGGTCTTAGTTTTACGACCTCACTCTCGAGCAAGCCGAAAACACATAAATTAACTTGTATTTGCAACTACAAATTCATTAAATTCATCCACAACCACTAAACGAAATCACATTTAAACTACGAATAGACTATCAACAAGCAAGACCCAATAATTATCTTAACCCATATTCGCTAAATCACACCCCAAGAATTGGGGTTTTTAGCCACACATCAAGAGATAAAAATTTATACCTAAATTAGCTTGCATTCAAATGGGTATGAAGATTTAAGTCTTGTTACAGGCCAAGAATGAAGAAACCAAGAGACCCAAGTCCAAATCTTTGGAGATGAAACCCTTTTGTTCTTCAAGTTCTCCTAACCCTCTCAAACTTGGAGTAAAAGTCTCAAAAAGTACTATTCTATATGAAAATTATAATAATTGTTCGACTCTTAAACTACAACTCTAACTAGTATTTATAGCTT
Source organism: Solanum lignicaule (assembly GCA_029582545.1). Taxonomy (NCBI): domain Eukaryota; kingdom Viridiplantae; phylum Streptophyta; class Magnoliopsida; order Solanales; family Solanaceae; genus Solanum; species Solanum lignicaule. The sequence continues at coordinate 2,343 of JAJOOF010011445.1, forward strand.
TCACATATTTGTGCTGCAGCGGATCATTCGGCGTTGTTAGTCGGAATTGTCGATCGACTCGGCGATTTACCTTTTGGTATAGTTCATCGTCGTCTTGCACCATCCTTCAGTATCGTTGTGCTCTAGGTCATTGGGTGACATGGTACTACTTCGCGGAACTTCTCGGCGATGTGCCGACTACTCCCTTTTTCCGCCGACTTGATCATTTCCTTCATGGCTCAGCACACTGGAACATAAGGTGAAGTAAGACCCTTCGGCGACTCGCCAAGTGGACTCGACGATCCTCAAGCCTTCATTTCTTCGTTCTTTCCAGCCTTTTCATTCCTTTTTGCGACTTAGTGTCCATGCTTTGCCTCAAACTTCAAATACCTAAAACTTAAAGATTTTCATCAGATATTGAGATAAAATAAGTATTTGAAGACACAATTTCTATTAAAATATAGCCCTAAATGAGTCCAATTTGTGGACTCATCACAATCCCCACATATACATATAAAATAGCCAGAATGTTCTTTATCATAGTAACCAAATACTAAACTCACCACCCCTTGAGTTCTTAATAACAATACACATGTAATTCTTCATCGAAACTTATGCATAATGAGGACAAAAAAAGGAGCAGTTACCTTACCTTAATTTATGCAACTTTCCCTTTCAACTTGAAATCTTCAAGAACTTCAACTTCCCTTTCACAGTTAAACCAAAGAAGAAGAGAAAAGTATCTTAATAATCAAGGAAAGTGAGCAGTAACTTGTGGACACATTCTGCCCTTGTACTTGTGCTTGAGTATGAATAACTGGTTTTCCTAATCATCCATGGGAGAATTAAGCTAAATCCATAAGTGTTTTCACTTACCTTAACTTGCAAAGATGAGAGTTTCTTCAAGAACCCTAGAATAAATTGGAGGGTGCTATTTTAATCCTTAAGAGAAAAGAGAGAGAAAGAGCTGAAGTTAATTCTAAATTTATGTGTTTAAATGGTGTGGGAATAACAGTCAATATTTATCTTATTTTGAGCTTTCTTCACCTTTAAGAATATCCTCTAGAACTTCCTTTTTTTTAGCTTCATTTTCAGCCACTAATTGGTCAAGTAGGTGATGCACCTGCTTATGTACATTAAGCTGCTCAAAAGGTCAAAGTAGGTGATTCACCTAGTTGCCCTTTTCCTTAGTTGGGCTTAACTTACATTGGGTCTTGGCAGATTTGGCTGCTGGGTTTTAATTTCATTTTTCTTTTATTTAACTTAGTTTGGGCCTTAAGTGAGTCCATTAGCATAGACCCAAATTTGATCAATAAATATTGACCTTTTTAACTAGATCCATATAGCTCAAGTAGGTGATGCACCTACTTGGTCCTTTGAACTGGTCAATAAGTCAAAGTAGGTGATGCACCTACTTGTCACCTACTAGCTTAGTTAAGTCAAGCAAGAAACTCACTTATTTTATTACATTTTCTAAATATTAATCCCTTTTGCTTTAACTTAGCACTTAACTTTCAACTTTAAGCTCAATTACCGCCATACTGTCTCGAGTTTAAATACTTCCGTTGGAGTTAACTTGCAGTACACATGCTGAAACGTGCAAGGCATCACATCACCTTCCGAGATAGTTTAAACCAATACTAATCATATAAGAAACATGGTCCCTCACCTATACTATAAGTCTATGTCAAGTATCACAAGAATATAACAAGCATATTCATAATACGGGTTGTTACGGATACATGTTTATACACATTTATACAATATTGATACATGAAGTTGCATGGTAAAAGGCCTTTTTTAAAATAAAAAAAAGGGGGGGAAATCTTATTTTTAAAAATAAAAAAGCGCAACAAAAAAATAAAATTTTCTAAAACACAAATAACTAACACTGCAAAAATTAATTGTGTGTGGCTTCCATGCATTATTAGCAACTGGTTCAGGATCAGCTCAGACCTAAATTTTGGTTAGGTGCCAGTTGCACCCCTCAAGTTTAGAGCTTTGATCAAGATTATTATTCTAATTAAGGCTCATATTTTAAGAAACTCTATATATCATGGAGCCACCAAAATGTATTATGACTTGAGACAACAATATTGGTGGGGTCAGATTAAGTCTGATGTTATGGAGATTATTGTTCAGTATCCGAATTGTCAATAGGTTATATTTGACCACTTAAGATCTGAAGGCACACCTTAGAGGATGCCCATTTTGAAATGAAAGTACGGAAAAAAATGTCATGGATTTTGATGTTGGTTTTCTTAAGACCTTGAGTAAGTTTAATCTAATTCGGGTGACTGACATGTTGAGTAAGTCTGCACACTTCATACTAGTTTAGGTGACTTATAATACAGAAAAATTGGGAAAGATTTATCTTCATAAGTTTGTTCGATTGCATGGATCGGAGTTCCAATCTCTATTATTTCTGATAGAGGTGTATATGCAGTTTACTTTTAGCTTTTGGAGGTCCTTGCATGCTGAGTTAGACACTAGACTTGATTTGAGTACAACTCTTCCTCCTTAGATCAACGGTCAGTCTAAGCAGACTATTCTGGTATTGAAGGACATGCTTCGCACATGTGTGATCGACTTTGGTGATCGTTGGAATAAATTCTTACCCTTAGGTGAGTTTGCATAAAATAATAGTTATTACTTTAGTATTGATATTACTTCACTTGAGGCATTATATGAGAGAAGGTGTAAATCTTTCATTGATTGATTTGATGTGTTTGAGGTAAAACCATGAGGTACTGATCTTCTAAGAGAGACTTTGAAGAAGGCTAAGATGATACGAAACAAGATTTTGGTAGCTTAGAGTAGAAAGAAAGAATATACTAAATAAAAAAGTTAAAGATATGAAGTTCATGATAAGAGAGCAAGTTTTGCTCAAGATTTCGTCCATAAAGGGTATGATAAGGTTTGAAAAAGAGGTAAGTTGAGTCTGTGATTCACTACGCGTGGGAGAGATAGCCTATGAGTTGGTCTTGCCTCCAGATCTATCAAGTATTCACCTAGTATTTTATGTGTCCATGCTAAAGAAGCTTCAGATAGAACTATATCTTTCAGTGGGACTTTGTATTACTTGATAAGAGCTTTTCTTATGAGAAAGAACATGTGGCTATTTTTGATAGGATAATCCGTAAGTTGATAACCAAAATAATTCCATCTATGAAGGCCCAGTAGAAGATTCCTCCTGTAAAGAAGGCCACTTGGGAGATTGAACTAGACATGTATAACATATGATAAACTCAAATGTTCAAAAAAAAACTCCATTTGTCCGAATTTAGTAGACACATAATTCAGCCTATGTAAACTTTGATCAACATTAATTTCACAAATGTATTTTGTTCTTCTTATTACATGAGATAAATTATAAATTATACTCTCTCTATCCCAATTTATGTGACACATTTTATTTTTTCGAGAACAAATAGTTTAAGTTTGACCGAGAATTTGCTCATGGAATCTTCAATTTTTTTTTAAAATGAAAAATTATATATTTGCAGACTATGTAAAAAGTACTATAAGTCACAATAATTGACAATTCAAAATATTTAAAAGATATATGAAAAAACTACGGTAAAAAATAGACTTATTTAAATCTAAAAATTTAAAATGTATCACATAAGTTGCTTAAAATATTATGTTGACATAACCCAATTTGGCTTTAAAGTTTAGTCAAATTGAACTCAAAGAGAGTCCTAGTATTTTTTTTAAAAACTAAAAAATATACGTGTCTTTCAATATTTGTACATGTAACATGTTATCCGTCGTTGGAGTTTACATATGAGGTCTGTTGGACCTGGGCGCCCAAGAGACACATGTTTGTCTAGTTGATCATGGAATAAGTTTTAAGTGTCATCATCGCCAAGTTTAAGTGTCCATTTATAAATTTCACCTATTTAAATGTGTGCATCGGTCGGTTCGGTCTGGTTTTATGTATTATTGGTTCGATTTATTAATTTTTTATTTTTAAATACACTAAATCAATAAGATATTTTTTATCCTTTTCGGTTAATCGATTTTGGTCCTTAATAATTCGGTTTTCAGTTTAACCAATAAGAAAATGTTTATCAATCAAATATATGACTTCTCTAATAAATTCTTCGAGACAAGACAATAATATAACTTACAAATGATCATAAAATAGAAACAATAATAACAAACATAAAAAGAAGAGAAAATACATCAAATCCTCCCTGAACTTGACAGCATAACTTACTTTAGCACTTAAACTACACGGGCGATTAAATACCCCCTTAACATCTTTGAAGTGAATTAAATACAACCCTGAGAGTAGAATACCACTCTCACCTGCCACATCATAGCCATGTAAGCGCCACATCACAACTATGTAAGCACCACGTCATTAATTTTCAATCTTTTTTTTTTGCTTATTCACCGTTTTTCTTAAACATTTTTTTAAAATTCATTACACTAATTAATTAATTAAAAATGCATTTAAAATCAAAATTGCCCCACCTTCTTCTACCCCCCCCCCCCTTCTTTTTTGATTTTCACCATTTTCAGCCTTCACATTTCTTATTTTTTCCTGACCATTTCCAGCCTTCAATAGTTGTTTTCTTCTTCAACATTCATCAATTTTTTTAAAATAGAGCATACTTACTTTTTCTTCTTCGAACCTTCTCTTACAAATCTGCCATCGGAGAATGAACGACTCAAATGAAAAATGAAGGTTATATAAGAAAGTTGATAGACCCACATTTTTTGCATCACAACTGATAGAATTCAAAATGGGTCACTTAAAATTCAAGAAAGTTTATATTCAATAATATGAATTAGGTGTTGGGTTTTGTGGATTAATGAATGGCTAGTGAGGTGAGAGATGACCTTGAAGGAAAAATGACTAATATGGAAGAAGAAAGGTATAAAGAGTGCTTTAATGGGGAAGACAACAAAATAAAGAGAAAACAAAAAGATTACTTTTTAAAAAAAATAAGGGAAAATGCATAAGTACCCCCTAGCCTATGTCTAAAATCCCAGAGACTCACATAACTTTTACTAAGGTCCTATTACCCCCCCCCCCCGAACTTATTTTATATATAATTTTCTATCCCTTTTCGGCCTTTGTGACACTATCTTGTGGGTCTAGCGTGTGTTGACAATTTTTTCAAGGATAGTGCCACGTAGGCCGAAAAGAGGTAGAAAATTATATATAAAATAAGTTTAGGGGGGTAATAGGACCTTAGTAAAGGTTAGGTGTGTCTTAGGGATTTTGGGCATAGGCTAGGGGGGTACTTATGCATTTTCCCAAAAAAAATTGAACCCACAAATTTCATTTACTTTTAAACAGTAAATAAAAAATTTCACATTTTTTTTAAAATTTAACTTATAAAAAAATTAAAAACTATTAGTTATACATTGGCCAATAAAAAAAGGCCATGTGTATGATATTACCATTCAGTTTTTTTTATTTTTATTATTTCACACACTTTTAGGAGAGTGAGTACATTCATTTTGCCATGTCAGCTCTTAGGATGGTATTTAATCACGTCAAAATTGTTAAGGGGGGTTATTTGAACACCCGTATAGTTAAAGTACTAAAATAAGTTTTGCTGCCAAATTCAGGGGGGATTTGATGCATTTTCTCTAAAAAGAACTATACATGTATAACATAAAGAGAAATTAAGAGAAATAGGGTTCTTACTTTAGGTTTTGAGTTTTGACAGTTTGTATAAAGTGGAATTGTGAACTCAAAGTCACATGAAGTATGAATTGAAGGCTTAATGACAAAGTCATACTCCCTCTGTCCCAATTTATTTGACTTACTTTCCTTTTTAATCAGTCTAAAAAAGAATGACACATTTCTATATTAAGTAACAATTCAACTATAAAATGTCTATTTTACCCTTAATGAAATAATTTACAGCCACACAAATTTCTATCATTTATTTTGGACCACAAGTTTTAAAAGTCTTCCTTTCTTTCTTAAACTTTGTGCCGAGTCAAACTACATCACATAAAATGGGACGGAGGGAGTAACTAGTAAGATATTAAGATTAATATTTAATATTTATGTATAGGTAAAAATAGTAAATTACTATAGTCTTAAAGGGTTATCGGTTTACCTAATAACCTAATATTAAAAACCAATACCGACGATAACCCGATATTTTTTTTTATATAAAACCATTAAAAACTCGTTAACCCAATAACAATAAACCAATAATACTTTTTTCGTTTCATTTTTTACACACCCCTAGTTACAAGTTGGAGAACCCAAAACCCAGACATAGTTTTAAGAAAAAGAACTCATACTTCTCTCAAGAGAAAATTATGATTTATTATACTTCTCTCTAGAGAAAATTAGACGCATTAACTTTCATTCTCATAGAGAAGAAGACCTAGTCTATTATCCGTTGACTAAGTAATCTTTGTTTTATCTTTATTTATTTTTGGAAATATATAATGGAACAAGTCACCCCAATAATCATGTAATTGACTTAATCACACAACCAAACATATATAATCAATGTGTTAGTTAAACAACTAGAGTAATTTTTCTCCCTTAGATTTGCTTTCCTATGTCGTATATTTAGTGACAATAAGAATTTCTTTTAGCAATGATCAAGTTAAATGTCATCGTAATCAAAATTGTTAAAACCTTTAACGCTATTTGTATTTAGTGATGATTATAAATAATCATATTTATTATTATCGCTAAATATAATATAACAACAATGATATTATATTTATCAATAAATAATTGATGCAAAGTCCTTTATTTGTTGTAGTGATAGGACAATCACATAAAATTGACCAGAAGACGCTTCGAGGAATTGCCAAAAAAAGTTAATCAAAGCCACTCAATGAACCTTCCAAACCAAGAAAAAAAGACTTTTCAGCTAAACATAGTATAGTATATTTTAATTTTACTCTTCACAAATCACATCAATTCTCCAAGAGATGCGTTAGTATCCGTCGTACATGCTATATGAAATTATGTACCATGTATATATATTATTATAATTACATTGTCCATTATATATTATAAGTTCTTTCACTAGATCTCAAGCTTATTTCTCACTACACTTTTACAACTTATAATTACTCCCTTTTCATACTTGTCCTTAATTAATTTCAATGAGAATAATTAGTGGTAAAAGGGAGCACCATAGTTACATTTGTAGGTTTTGTAAGAAAGTTTTGAGGTGTGCTCAAGCCTTAGGTGGTCACATGAACATCCATAGAAGGGATAGAGCCAAAGCAATTAACGAAGAATCAGTAGTAGCTCATTGTCAAAGCCAAAGCAAGAGTATTCTTCCTACATATATGGAACCTCAACAGTACCAGTCGATAATTCGCCATACGAAAGACGATTTTAATTTGTTGGATGAGGAGTCAAGTTTGTCAGTAGGTATACCATCAAAGAGACAAAAGAGCAGTACCATTGTGTGTTATAATTTCATGGAGAACATTGATCTTGAGCTCAGGCTGGGCGATACATCAGCTATCCACTGAAAGTGCTTCTTGTCCTCTTCGCCTAAGTCCGCTTCCAACACGCCCATAAACGATATATATAGTATAGTATTTTATTGCAAATTACAAGTCTGTAGGTTCCGTGCATTTTGTTATTTTGCTAGCTAGATATGTTGCACAACTTTAAGATCTGGATTTGGAATTAGAATGGTGGATGTGAAAATAAAAAAGATAAAGGTTAGATTAGGTGAGGCATATATTATATTGACCCGTTATTTGATCTATCTTTATCAAACTCATTTATATTCAACTAAACTTTAAATGACTACGAGTTCAATTCATTAGTTAATTTGAATAATTTTAATTAATTCAAATTTAATCCAACTTGTCTATTTATAGCAAATAGCAACAAGTCCCAAAACAGCACAAGCTACGTGCTTTTATATACTAGATCTATTTACAAGATTTAGCTTTGGGAAAAAAGGACAAATATATCCCCAAACTATCGTAAATGGTATGCAAATACCCTCCGTCATATTTTTGGGATATTGGTGCCCCTGCCGTCCAAAAACTAGAGCATATATGTTCTAGTTATTAGACGACAGAGGCACCAATGTCCCAAAAGTATGATGGAGGATATCTGCATACCATTTACGATAGTTCGGGGGTATATTTGCCTTTTCTCCCTTTAGCTTTTAGTCTGAGTTTTAGTACTTAAACAACCAATTTGTTTTTCTTTAACAATTTTAACTTAATAATCCTTCCGTCCAAAAAACATATCATGTTGTACGAAAATAATAATTATGCATTTGAATTTTATGTGAATTCGAACATCGCTTTTCTTATATTTTAAAAAATAATAATTTATATATAAGTATTGAGGATAACAAACGTTTACACTTAAAACTATTTAAAATAATTAATTAAAAAAGGGTAAAATATACCATGGGTGAAAAAATAAGGTGCACAATATTAGCCTAGAACAATTAAAATTCAAATTAGTGGATTTAGCAAAGCCATAAAGACCGCATTACCCAACAAAACCACATTAAATAATACTCCTTACACGTTGTTGTAACATAGAAAGTGGAAACCAACCTTATCCGTTGCTATATTATAAGAACCTATTTTTTGGTCTTTCCTATAAAAATCTCAAACACAAGATTCCAATCCATCAAAAAGCTTTAACAGAATTTGGATTTTGAAGTTCCTATTAAGTGTCATGGCTGAAATAGCAATGTTGGTTGCAGAAGAATATGAAAGGAGGGTTAATAATTCAAGGAATTATTGTGGTGTTGCTGCTGGAGAAGAAGAAGAAATTGAAATGTTCTCTTATTTCTCAACTTTGGTTAAGAATATTTATGAATCTCCTTCTTCGAGAATAGCAATGAGATTAAGTAAAATCAAGATTAATGAGAAGATGATCCATACGAGAGTTTTTCAGCCTCAAAGTGATGTTAGTCTTGCAGCTAGTAATGGTGTCTTTTCCGCTTGAAAACAAGCAGAGGTTCTCTGGTTTTTTTCTTCCTCTTTTATATTTGCATATATAATTTTGAAGATTTTAAATTTTTTCATGAATACTCTATTCCATTTGTTATTAGGTAAAATTTGTACATTGGTGAAACTGTGGTACCCCACTTGGCGTATCTATACCCCGTGTTCAAGCTCGTAATTTGAATTTGCCTTGAAAAAATTTCCGGGGGGGGGCGGGGGTGATGGAGAGGTGTCTATTGGTCGTTCAATTCAATATGGTGTATTACTGATTCGCTTTTATCTTTTTTCAATTTGTAACATTTTAAATGGAAAACAAAATCAATAAGATATTCGTATTGGTTTTAACTAACCGCTTTCTTGTCCTTAACGTTGGTTTTCGTTAAAATTGGTAAGAAAATTGTAACGATCCGATTCGTCGTTACTAAAGAGAATCTCGTGCGGATTCTCAAAGGTATGATAGTGTAGTGCAAGAACTTCTAAAATTTGAACACGACGAATTTTGACTTAAATTAATTTTCTGGGCTGGGAAGACGTCAGTTCACCATAGCAGAAGGTCTCTCACTATCACAACGCTGCTATAGCGGTCTGAGGTCCCGCTATAGCAATGTTTGAACAAAAATACTCAAGAAACTGATTTGAAGAATAAAAATAGAGTGAACTTATAAAATTCCAGCTATGTATTAATTTGCATAAGATCTGAATTTAATATACAAGGAAAAACCTAACCATTTCCTATCTAGTAGCCACTTACAAAGTGGATGTTAAAACTAAATAAGAACATGTGCCACTAACAACCATAAAAGTGGCCACTAACTTCAGAAAGTTGAGCAACTAAAGTTGACTAAGTCTAGCTAGAAAATAGGAAGCACTAAACTGAAATAAGTAAAAAACAGTAAAAATAATAAGCTGGAAAAAATGTCAATTGTCTAACAAGCAAGACGTTGAAATTCAACAACCTAATTAAGGTGTCGTCTTTTAGTTTCCTCCCTCGGTTTTGAGATGGAGCAATGGAGGAGTGAGAATTTCCGCACTAGGAAGGCAAAAGTCTACAGATTTTTCATGGCGTCATCAAAGGGTGTTTCGGCGGAGTCGTATTCTGGGACAAGATTCATCAGTGGCTATTTGGCGTCC
>JAJOOF010011446.1:0-20720 GCA_029582545.1 Solanum lignicaule
ACAACTCTAAATTCAAGGCAAGGCTAACATCACAGTTAAGGTTAACATAACTATTCAATGTTTTCTCCAATTTTCGCACTTGAGAAATCAGTAAAGTTCGGGTTCAATATGTGATTAGCCAATAGAATATATATGCATTGCAAAAGCAGATAACTGATGAATAAATCACTAGTGTTTCTAGACTGAGTAATCGATTAGGTGTGGTGGCCAAACCGATACAAATATTTGAGTACTAATGCGACTTCATAGGGATTACTTAGATGATAATATGTTCAAAGCTGCAGCTAGATCTAGCAACAAGAATAAGAACAAAAACAGATTTATGAACGAGAATACATCTTTTACCTCGTTCAGACTTTTGAATGGTGGGAAGTATCTCAATGTAGCAGGTATCTCTGAAAGATGTTATGACCAATATTTTGACACCATACTGCATTGAATAGTTGAGAAAGTCAGATAATTATAAATTTCTCGACTCTACCAGCAAACTACAATCAAATACTGACTTTTTCATCAGAAAAAACAAACAAGCCCCAATAATTTGGTTTCACTGAAGAAAATGGTGTTATAATATTACGTTTGAGCATCACTGATAAACAACTAATAGAATCCAAACACCTCTTTGCAACACCCCAACACGATGTTCACAAAATGCACCATAAATGCACTAAGAAAAGAAATTATTCTGAACTTTCAACTGGTATTTGTTGATTAAACAAGAATGAAGAATGTGCCAATGGTGTTACGACGATATGCAGTTCTTGGGTCTTGGCTATTTTAATTATTAGGTGCAAGTCTTTTGAAAAGCTTCACCCCCTTGTGCTTAGCCTTGGATATGATATGCCAGAATTTTAAAAGAGAAAGACACTTAGAGTACCTCTCCTACCCCCCTCCAAATTGTCGCTCACCAGAGAACAAGAGGAAAGAAAGGAGCAATTAGGTGAAAGCACAGGCCAAAAACTTTACCGAATCAGAAGCTGCTTGTAGAGTTACATGATCACCCCACTCGCCGTCCCTGATTTCATTTACATAAAAGTAGCGATTTAAAGTAATCCATGCAATGATATTAATTCAGAAACAAAGTTGAAGAGATACTTTGACATCTTGTTCAGGTAATCATGATAGGCCATGGGAACATATCCGTCGTATATCTCTGGGCATGACTTGAGCTGATAATAATTAAAAAAAAGATATCATTATCGCGGAATAAGAATGACAAGGCGAGATTTGTTTATGTTATGATGTGAAGCTTTACGGACCTGATTCACAACTTGCTGTCTGACAAATTTGTGATGCTCAGGGGTGCGGTAAAATTGATCTGACAAAGCACGAAACTAGAACAATACATGTTCTACCAATCAGAAGTGAAAATGGAACAGTTAGGTGGGAACAACAGGACTGATTAAGATGATACCCCTTCAATCCCAACTGAATTCCGTATTACTATTAATTTGAGATTCATACATGATACAACATGAAAAAAGTCTTTAAGAGGTTGTGGGTACTTGAGAAGGAAGGAATTCATAAAGGACATGCATGAAGGAGCAGTCAAAGTACGAGAAAATGGAAGGCAAAGGAATTTTCTAAAAATGTTGAATTACACCAGGTTTGCCTTCTGCTGTATTGTTTACCCTTATTATGTGTGAGTCGACCAATAATATAAATAGAATCGTGCCTGTTATTTGCAGATGATACTGTCCATGAAACAATGGCGGGACCCATCGGAAGTTGGATTTTTGGAGAGGCACTTTAGAGACTAAATGTTTAGGATAAATAGAACTAAAACAGAATATATGTATAGTTTAGCTCGTATAAGAGGGTGAAGGTGAAGTTAGACAGAATTTAGCTTCTAATGCTGAACTAATAGCGAAACTGAATTTTCCAAGAAATGACACAATAGATACAAGAGAAGGGGGGAAAAGACACATGATAGATGCAGACATGACATGTAGAAAAAAGTGGGATGTTTGAAATGGAGGGTTGCAGCCTGAGTATGTCCAACTTACTTCTAAAACTGAATTTTCCAGGAAATGACATGATAGATGCAGATATGATACATAAAATCAAAATAGGATGTTTGAAATGGATGGCTGCAACTCGAGTATTATATCATACAGAAATACTTAATCAAAGTAAAGTATTGTAGAATTGTGGTGAGACCAACAATATTATATAAATGTAAATATTGGGTCTCTAAGGCGAACATATCCATAATCATCCTCGGACACAGAGAATCAGAGATATTAAGAAAGATATCCATTCCTATAGTGTTAGACATGTAAAAATAACCACATCTGACAAGTAGTGCACGTAGCATGAATAAAGGATAAATTAAGTGAAGGTTGCCATCTGCCTGGAATCAATATAAATAGCTAAGAATTGAAACAATGTAAGCAAAAGATTCCTGTAGGTGATACTATTTAGTTGGGATACAAGTTTAGTTATGTTGTTACACTTTTAGGTCTGATATTTGCTAATGATTTGGTTAAAGACTGATATGACAATGTAGAAGTGTAAGATTCAGAGAATCTCTAGCATATATTAGCAAAGTAGTATTGGAACACTTTGAGCCCGAATAAGTTAAATGGTTACAGATGATTGGACATAGCAGGAGCCGATGTTCTTGGGATGGAGATGTAGTTGTTCGAATGATGAGCTTTAGATTTGATTGATTGTTGAAAGAACTTGAGATTCATGATGCAATTATTTTAGACTATTGACTTATATCAACAGAAAAATATAGGGAGTATTCAGGAGGATCAAATATTAAATATAAGCTTAAACAAGGTGAGCATTCTTTTTAGTTAAATCCCTAAGAGAGGTTATTCTCATTTTCCTCTCCTCTTTTCTTCTTGTTATGCGAAGTTCTCAAAGTTACTAACTGATTACCAATTTGAGTATTCACTATTTCTCTACTTCTTAAATACATAATTTGCAACCTCATAATTGACCTAAGATAACCTCAGCTTTAACATCCCCGAACTGCATCACTTCTCCTTTTCTGATAAGGAGTTCATCACTTCTCGCATCAACTTTGACTAATGTTTAAGAAAAGACCTTTTTAGCATTTGTCTAGTGTAAGAAGACAGTGACATATGGATATCAAAGGTAAAAAATACAGACTTGTGTGAATTGTAGCACCGAAAACTAGAGCTTACAGGAAAAGTGGTGAAACCAAATCATGTTCCTATTATTCCAAACTTTTGTTTTTTTCAAGGCAGATATAGATATAACACTTTATTTTCTAGGCTGGTTCCAACTTCTAAATTTAAGATTTTATATTGCAACCGCATAGCATCCCAAAACCATGTGAGATGGCTTTCTTGGGTGGAGCTTCTTAACCAAATGTCAGATGCAATAGTCTTTCAGTGTCTATTCCTCATTTCCTCCGTAGTGTATCTTATCATAAGTGCTTACATGATATTATCGTTACGTAGCTTGTTAAAATTGGGATTAGAAGTTAGTAACTCCGATACAGAAGCTATTTTTATTTCACATACGGGGCAGTAAGTTCCCCTATTTGGACAATCTGAAAATAGTGTCTTGTTTCTTAAAATATTGAATATTTGTTGTTCCATTTTCCATTCTTTATCTACATTGTATAACTCAAGAAATTTATAAAAATGAAAAGACAGCCTTTTCGAACTTCTTTGACTCAAGTTATTACTTTCTTATGTCTAAAGAATTTGAAATACTAAACCTGCCCTCCTCTTTTGAGAACTGAACAAAACTACAGATATCCTCAACTATCTAGTAAATAATTGTGCTAGGGAAGATTGTGACTTTTAATTGAAAAGAATTGAATGATGAATGTAGGAGAGCTGACCTGACAATTCCCATCACCTTGAACTTTAAATTCGACTAGTTCATAAACCTGTAATCTGTAGAAATAAACAAACTTCTGCACCTTAAACAAAAGAATGACAAAGAAGAGAAACAAGTAGGGAACACACTCACAAATTCTTCATACATACTCCCTCATTTCATTATATGTGATAGTTATTTAACTAGACATGAAGTTTAAGAATTAAGAAATTCATTTGATGTATATAATAAATAATTGGATTACGGAAGAGAATATCAAAGTTGAGGTTACAAAGAGAGTAAACATCAAAATTAGTACCAAGAGCTTAATAAATTTAAATTCATGAATGTTGTGAAAGTTGTATAGAAATAATATGGTGCAAATATTTTGGAACATCCAAAAACAGAAAAAGTGCCGTAAATTAACTCAAAGTGAGTTAAAATGAACCCCTTTGTTTAAAAAAGAATGAAGGAATACATGGGTCAAACAATCTACTTTTCAGTCTCAATTATAAAATCGAGTTCTTAATCTTTTTAAAAATAAAATTTACACAAAGAATTATGAAAAAGTTATGGTCAAAGAAAAAGTTATATACTTCTCAAATGATAATAGAGCCATATAAAGCAGAACAGAGGGGCGTATTCCTTTCGGGTTTGTTCTTTTCCTATTATTTTCTCCTTTTTGATAGGTACTTAACATTATTTAATTTGTTTAAACTTAACAGCAGCAAGAATTATCCCTACCATCAAATAACACAAACTTAATTTTTCAAACAATAGAAAAACATGCAAAAAACAGTAAAATAATGATGAATCCTTATGAAACAATATGATATTTATGTTTTACAGAAATATAATTTGTTGATCAGCATCTTTTCAAAAGTGGTGAGGTAAATTTATATTAAAAAAAACAATTGCTAGATTTATACAACCAGCATAGGGTTTGTAGATCTTTGAACTAAACATTCACATCTTCCATCAAAGAAATTGTATAATACCGGTCAAGAAGTCTTTGATGATCTAAGGTTGCCACATCAATTGACGGTATTTCTCCATTGATTCTAGGGATGTGCTGCAAAGGCAAGTATAGAAGTTGCATGAGCATAAAGGCAAAGGTTTCAAGAGGCACAACTAAGTTGAGAGACAAAAACAAGTATATCTCTCAAGTGTCTACAGAGAATGAAGTTTAACAACAATGAGACATGTCTCCAACTACTTCTGGCACATGAATCCCAATATTTTCAGATGATTGTGTTGATCATGAAAAGGAGGTTGCTAACTCATTATACATATGGACATAGAATGCTTACAGGAATTGGAATCATCTGGTTCAATCGTTTCCCTACTTCACCATCAAGATTGTATTCATCCGTCAATTCAAGTGAATATGACCAGTCCTCCCCCATATATGACTCTTCTCCTGGGCTAGAGCATGAAGTGGAAGCTCCATCATTAGTTTCTTCTTCATCACAGTTCTCTTCTCCTGAAAATTATAATATGAATAGTCAGAATAAATTAATCCAAGAACTATAATTATAAGGTTGGAAAAAGCAAACACTTCCAATACCAATATTGTAGTTTCCCATAGGTTGACTAAACCAGTCTTGTGGATAAAAATGTGTTTGTGTATGTTCTGCCATTTGATGGAGGATTGAAGGTGGTTCAGCAACAGAAAGCTGAGATAGTTCTTCCTGGAGACGCTGTGCATTGAAATTGTGATTTTCCTCATTGCCAGATTCTGTACTAAAATGATTACCTTTGAAGTAATGGTCCTGATAGTAATCTAAGCTGTTTTGGGGCATGGCACCACTATATGCGCAGTTAGAATATGGATCACTATCAAACAACTGAAGACCCCACCGGACAACATCTGGATCTTGCTCGTGCGTAATCATCTGAGCAGTTTTATTTATATCAGATAAAAGCATGCAACAATGAATACTGATGATTATTGCTGTGTAGCAGTTAAGAATGATAAAAAGAAAAGGCCAATTATCTGTGCTCCGGGATGCAGAACATCCATTTCCCTCCAAACCAACTTTAGTACTAGAACGGTGCAAAGAACTAATTTATCAATGTTTTTCTTTGTTTTTGTGATAAGTAATAAACACACTTGTGTTTTCTTTTTCAAATGATCTAAAATTAAGGGTAACTCACACAATTGCATACAAGTGCCTGTAGTCTGTAGATTACAATAGCAATAAGCATTAAGGATCCGTTTCATAGTTAGTTAGGTACAAAATGAGAATTCACATTCAAGCTTTCTGAAGGGGCTGTGACCCATGAATTAGGTGTACCTACTTTTTCTGTGGTATTCATGTGGGGCCCTTAACAACATTCTTTGGTAATAGTCATACAAATCAGAAAGGCAGGCTCTCTTTGAAATCATCTCAGAATACCAGCACCTATAGACAACACTTTTGAAGGAAAAAGAAAATGGCAGATGAAATTAACGCAATGCAAGGTGTTTAACCGCACCTTGGCAAAATTCTTCCATGTGTATAATTTTAACCTGACAAACTTATGCAGATCTAAATTCAATAAACTACAACTGTCCCTCTTTAATAGTTTAAACTTTTAAATGAGGCGGTCATGCAATTCAAATAAACTACCCAAACCTCTAAACTAGCTAATCAATGCTGAGGACGTTAGTATTTAGTAATTCCATTTTAGTCATTTATAACACACACAGATAGACAGAGCAATCTCCAGTTTAAGTTTACTGCACCATCATTTCTTTTTCTTTCCCTTTGAAACCAGCTCGTAATTACTATTTACTTCAGGATAGTTTGTCAAATATCAACTGATCAAATGCCAAATACACAGGTTTTGGTGACGAAGTGCCAATGGATCGTTCAGATTAAGCAGAAGAAAGAACTGAGGATAAGCAAATTAAAGACTAAAGTACATAACACAATCTCAATCAATCACAACAACCTATGATCAACTCTATCCATATTTCACCTACAAATAACCTCTCCCTTTTTCTTTCAGATTTGGCAATTACACATTCATATAGAATGCGCATAAAGCAACCCAAAACAGTACATACACATACAAAGAGCAAATTAAAGCCGCAATATGAATCAATCACAACAAATTTTGATCAACTCGATCCATTTCAAACAGCCTAATTACATACTTCTACAATAAATGAACAAAATCACTCATACTCATTGTTACTTCCCATGAGCGCTCAGACTGAAGCATAAAAAACACATAATTTTCTCTCTTCACAGAAAATCACAAAAAATGCTGGTTAAACTTACAGTTGATTTCGGCCGATCCAAATTGCAACAGCTCCTTCAACTGAGGAAGAATGCCGTGAAAAGAAAAAACACAGAACAGTACAGACACATACATAGAGCAAATAAAAGCCCCAATCTAAATCAATCACAACAAATTTTGATCAACTCGATCCATTTCAAATAGATTCTACAACAAATGAACAAAATCACTCATACTCCTGTTACTTCACACATGAACACATGGAATGCAGCACAAAAAACACTCAATTTCATCTATTCATAAAAAATCACAAAAATGCCCAATAAACTTACAGTTTGATTCTGGTCGATCCAAAATCACTCGTACTTGAGCACTCGGAATGAAACACAAACGAACTCCCAATTTCATCAATTCATAAAATCACAAAAAATGCATGAACTTATAACTGATTCCGGCAGATCCAAATTGCAACAACAGATAAACAAAATCACTCATACTCATCGTTACTTCACACATGAAGACTTAGAATAACGCACAAAAACACTCAATTTCATCTATTAGTAAAATATCACAAAAATGCTCATTAAACTTACATTTAATTCCGGCCAATCCAAATTACAACAGCTCATTCAACTGAGGAAGAATGCTGTGTAAAAATACACATATCTAAATCAATCACAACAAATTCTGATCAACTCGATCCATTTCAAACAGATTCATCACGTGATGATTAAACACTTCTACAACAAATGAACAAAATCACTCATACTCATCGTTACTTCACAAATGAACACTCGTAATAAAGCACAAAAAACACACAATTTCATCTACACACAAAAATGCTCATTAAACTTCCATTTTATTCCGGCAGATTCAAATTACAACAGCTCATTCAACTGAGGAAGAATGCTGTGTAAAAAAAACAGTACATACACATATCTAAATCAATAACAACAAATTTCGATCAACTTGATCCATTTCAAAACAACAACAACTGAACAAAATCACTCATACTCATCATTAACAGTTCACACATGAACACTCAGAATGAAGCACAAAATACACTGAATTTCATCACAACAAATTTTAATCAACTCGATCCATTTCAAACAGATTCATCACCTGATGATTACACCCTTCAACAACAAATGAACAAAATCACTCATACTCACCCTTACTTCACACATGAACACTTAGAATAAACCACAAAAAAACACTCAATTTCATCTATTCGTAAAAAATCACAAAAATGCTCATTAAACTTACATTTAATTCCAGCCGATCCAAATTACAACAGCTCATTCAACTGAGGAAGAATGCTGTGTAAAAACAGTACATAAACAAATTCTGATCAACTCGATCCATTTCAAACTGATTCATCACCTGATGTTTACACACTTCTACAACAAATGGACAAAATCACACATGAACACTCGTATTAAAGCACAAAAAACTCACAATTTCATCTACACACAAAACACACAAAAATGCTCATTAAACTTACATTTTATTCCGGCAGATCCAAATTTCAACAGCTTATTCAACTGAGTACGAATACTGTTAAAAAATACAGTACACACACATTTCTAAATCAATTACATCAAATTCTGATCAACTCGATCCATTTCAAACAAATTCATCACCTGACGATTAAACACTTCTACAACGAATGAATAAAATCACTCACACTCATCGTTACTTCACACATGAACACTCATAATAAAGCACAAAAAACACACAATTTCATCTACACACAGAAAAATCACAAAAATGTTCATTAAACTTACATTTTATTCCGGCCGATCCAAATTACAGCAGCAAGTTCAACTGAGATAAAACAACAACCGTACTCGAGAAGCCACAAATAGCAATAGTAGTAATATATGGATGGGGAGGAATAGTTGATGATTGGGGAGAAGTGGAGAAGGACGGATGTCACGAGGTGAGAGAGGAGAGAGAGAGAGGAAATGGACAGTAAAAATGGAATCAAAATTCTGCAAATGCACCTCTTTCTGACTTCTCTTCCACTATATCAGTCCATTCTTTTGGAGTTTTTCGGCTTCCATCCTCGCCGTTTATTCCTTTTTTTTATTTTTTTAGTACAAAATTATCAAATAAAAATGAAAGAATTATAGTATATTCTAAACTAATGTTTGACCATATATTTTAAATATTTGTTTGATTGTAGATTTTGAATCGGGGTTTGAAAATTTAATTCAGATATTTATTTGATCATAAATTTTGAATCAAACTTGAAAAACTTATCTTCAGATATCTGTTAGGTTATGGATTTTGATTTACATTTGCAAAAAAATAGTTTAAATGTTTGTTTGATCATAGAGTTTGGATCAAACTTGGAAAATTTATCTTTAAATATTTGTTTGACCATAAATTCTAGATTAGCCTTTGAAAATTTTACTTTGAATGTCTATTTGATCATATATTTCGGATCAGAATTTGAAAACTCATCTTTAAATTTCTATTTGGTCATATATTTTTTATTAAATTTTCTAACCTTATTTTTAGCTATTTGTTTGGGCATAATTTTTGGATCAGACATTGAAAACTTATCTTTAAATATATCTATTTGATCATATAGTTTGAATTAGACTTTGAAAATTTACTTTAAATGTCTATTTGATTATAGATTTTGGATCATACGTTGAAACTTATCTTCAAATATCTGTTTGGTCATAGATTTTGGATTAAACTTTGAAAATTTATCTTCAAATATATGTTTA
This sequence comes from Solanum lignicaule, assembly GCA_029582545.1. Classification (NCBI taxonomy): domain Eukaryota; kingdom Viridiplantae; phylum Streptophyta; class Magnoliopsida; order Solanales; family Solanaceae; genus Solanum; species Solanum lignicaule. The sequence goes on from JAJOOF010011446.1 coordinate 9,774, forward strand.
GTTGTAGATATTGAATTAGACTTTGAAAACTTTACTTTAAATGTCAATTTGATCGTAGAGTTAGAATCCGACTTTGAAAAATTATATTCAAATATCTATTTGCCATAAATTTTGGGTCAAACTTTGAAAACTTTACTTCAAATATCTGTTTCGTCATAGACTTTGGATTAGACTTTAAAAAATTACTTTAAATGTCTATTTGGTCATAGATTTTGAATCAAATTTTGTAAATTTATCTTCAAATATCTATTTAGTCGTAGATTTTGGATCAAACTTTAAAAATTTACCTTCAAATATCTATGAGATTTGAATCAGACTTTGAAAACTTATCTTCAAACATCTGTCTGGTAATAGATTTTGGATCAGACTTTGAAAATTTATCGTCATCATAGGTTTTGAATTAGACTTTGAAAACTTACCTTCAACTGTTTATTTGGTCATAGATTTTGAATGAAATTCTGAAAATTTATTTTTAAATATTTGATCATAAATTTTGAATTAAATCATAAACAACTATCTTTAAAAAAAAGTTAACTTTCCTTCACAAAATTTTATTTAAAAAAAATAAAATATACTTCCAAATATAATTTTAAAATTTATGATAAACGAATGCTAGGACGTAGTTTTTTCGCATTATCATCATGCAAGGATAATGATGAGTCATTAAAAAGAATGAGACATTATTTACTGTATAAAATTAGCATATTTTATACTTAAAAATAATCACTGTGAATGACATATTTTATTTTATAATTATATAATATTCATGAAGTGGGAACGTATTACAACTTGTTTGGTACGAGAAATAAGAAATAATTGATTAATCAATTTAAAAATAAGTTTATTTTATATTAAGAGTGAGATACTAATTTTGAAATGATTTTTTGATTTTAAAATTCTAACATGAATTCCAATATAAAAAAATATTTTAATACATTATATATATTATGGGCAAATTACAGAAATCACATACTTTTAAGGCAAAATTACAATCTATCCTTTAAAAGTTTATAATTACAGAAATCCCTCAAATGGATACAATAATATAAGTGTTGATACATTAATCTGATGCGCGAGATACATTAATCGTTAAGTAAGATACATTACATTTTATACATGATACACTAATCTGATGCGTGAAAATGAGGGATTTTGGAGATTTGTAAAACTTATAAGGAATAATGGTAATAAGTAAACTAAAATGTGAGATTTCTGTAATTAATCCTTTATATTATATAGGGCTATATCTATTTTCTTAAATTCTGACACGCAAAAAAGACAACCAAATTAAAACAAAGATAAAAAATATAACTTATGAAATAATAATAAAAAAATGCTTATTTATTTATTTTTTTATAATCAATATATTCGGGTCATCATAAAAATATTAATTTAATTTAACATGATAAAAATTTATACAACGAGCTGTCTTTTTTTTTTTTAATAAATAAATAATATTTTTAATGTCTTTTTGTATTCACTTTCTATTTACAGGTACGGATTACCGTGTTTTATCATGATATTGTCGGGAGCTAGAAATGGCTGCCGTTAAATTTCCATAATTTTTTTTTCATTTTTTCCCTCAAGAAAGCCCAATATAGTACTGCACATCTATTTTTAATTAAGTAGGTTTTTAATGATATTAAAAAAATATATAGGATTTTAAGTTAAGTTGAAAATATATATATAATTATAAATTTATATTTGAATATGTATATTTCACTTTGAAATTTATTGAAGTTTTGTGAGAGATTTTCATTTTTACTTAAGAACTTATGTATTTATATTTCTAAATTTTCCTTTTATTTAAGAAAAGCAAAAAAAGAAAGAGGAGGGGGGGTATTATTAATATCACTTTAGATTGTTCATAAATTTAAATGATTTATTTTGTATTATTAATGTACCAATCAAGGGTTTGGTCTATTTAATGTAATTATGTTATTGTTCTTGCTACTAATATGTGTATAATTTATGCAATATTATACGTAGCAGAATAAAAATTAGTTTTGTTTATTGAAAATACCAAAATAAAATTAGTTCTTGATTTTAGTGTTGTATTATTGTATAATCTTTGCTTAAAACTCGATATCGATGTGTGTTTTGATATAATTGGAGTGAACAATTAAGTATAAACTCATGAAAAATAATAGTTTAAGTAGGTAAAAGTAACAATAAATAATTATGATATTGAACTCATGAGAAAATAATAATTTATATATGTTTCGTACCATTAACATTTTTTATATATTACTGAAACAAATTCACATGTATTAAAATAAATTTCAATTATCCAAGTAGCTCAACCCAATGTTTAGTATTAAGACTTTTAATAAGAATTTGTAAGTCATAATTTTTACATTCAATTGGTCGTTATTTGGTTTGACCACTATGATATATACAGAATATAATGGAATTTGTCATACTTGCACTAAATCATTTTTGATAGTTTTTTATTCCTTCCCATGAGATTTTTAGTTTCACTTGTCATTAGGCAACAAAAGTTAAGTGTACCACCAAATAGTAGTGTGGTAATATGACTCATTTTAATCATGGATTTTAATTATAAAGTTTTGAGAATGGAGAAATGCTAGATATGAAGATTTAGGTTTTTTGATTTAATTTATTTTCTTTAGTTAGCTTCAATCTTCGGTGAATCGTCATTATTTTATTTAGAAAGACAAAAGTTTTGGGCAAGAGAAAGCGAAATGCACCTGATGCAAATGGCTTTTCTTTTTTTCATGATATATCAATCAGAATGAAGGTTCGCAAACTAGAATTGACTAAGAGACAATTGAACTTCTATGATTAAAAGTTCGTACTTTATCACTTCTTTCCATATCAAATCCATTTTAGTTGGAAAAAGATTCTTCACGTAGGAATTTAACATAATAAGAAAATCTTCTTTATTTAATTTTTATTATGTTTATCATAGTCAATATATAATATCATTAAAATAATTACATAATAATTGAAGGAAAATTGTGGAAAAAACAGGTTTATCTAAAGCAAAGTATCTTAATAAAGGACAAAAAATTCAAACAACAATTCTTATTTTTAGTATAAATTATATAGATATAAGCACACACGATACTTCATGAGATTTTTGTTTCTTTTAAATGAGATCATTTATATTTCAAGTGATCTCACATGACTTTCATTATCTTATTTAAATTAATCTTTTACTATTCATGCATTCAACATTTGCATATCAATTTCAATGTCAACAACAAATAACCACATATATACTAAAAAAACAAAAGATATAGATATTATTCATTTCATTACATATTAAACTTAGTAAAAGGTAAAATTAAAGCCATAAATATCACAAAGTTATGTTAATCATAGATAGTGGCAACATTAGCATTACACGAGGTAAAGAGTTAACTTGCCCTTCTTAAAGAGGCCAACACATCATTTTGAGAAAGTCATATGTAAGTTGTTTTATTTTGCATCCTCACAATATCAATTTTTATGACTATATTAGGATAATTTTACCATAGCTAAATCTCTAATTTGAGAATGTTAAGAAAATGTGATACCATCCTTATTTGTTTGATGATAGTGAACTCAAATAACAAGAAAGCAAAAAAGTTAAAGATAAGTATCAGTGTTGGGTGGAGGATTCTCTCAGACAAAATTATCCACAACTGACTTGACGGAAGAATGCCTATGTGAATATAATTTGTTGCCAGAAGAAAAATTCACAATAGCAAAATTAGCACCACATTAAGGGGTCGTTTTGTAGGCCGCATTAGAAGGAATAATCCATGTATTATGTAAGGTATTATTTAGTGCTATGTTTGGTAGAAATTTGGGCCTATGTATAACTAATCCATCCATGAATTAGTTATACATCGTACATGGTATTATAAGATGTATTACTAATACCTTCCATTTGGAGGTATTAGTAATACATAGGATATAATACCATGTGATAAGTCTATGTAAAGACAAAAATATCCCTCAAAACATTTTAATTATTTTGTTTATTTTCTTGATTTTAAGATTTATATTTGTACTAGTAAATTTATTTAAATAACTTAGTTTACAAATTATTTAGAGAGAGTTGTTTGTTACTAATAAATCCAATACAAATCAATACAAATTTGAAATGTGAGTTATTTATTTGTATATGACGTTTGTGATCTTAATTATATGTGTGTATATATATATATATATATATATATATATATATATATATTTGCGTGGTTTTCTAATTATTTCTATTTTAAACAATTTAAAAAATTACATACTTATTAAAACTACAACTTGTAATTTTATGTGTAAATGTAGATGGTTTATTCAATCTTACCATTGTTGACCGTCTTTTCGATTTTAAGAGTAGATGATTTATCTTTTTTAAATTAAAAAAAATGACATTTTGTGACTGATCAATTTATTAAGATGACAATTATTTATCGTCAAATAATTCAAGTGAAAAATTGCAAACATGACAACAAAATTGTTCTTCTCATAGCTAGTTAGAAGGTTATAAAAAATAATATTGCTTGACAATTATCTACCTTGACCCAATTACATAATAATTTAAGGGTATAATCAGAAAGAAGCTTTATATAGAGTTTTAATCCAAGCACAAGATGAGGTGGGAAAAAATGAACCAAACACTTGATAAAAATAAACCCTGCATTACTAATCTCTGCACTACTAATCTCTGCATTATAAATTCCTGCATTACTAATCTATGTGTTATTAATCTTTGTACTAAACGACCCTAAGTACATAACTCACATACCTTTCTAAATAGGTCAATACATCATTTTGAGAATGTTACTTGACTGTTGCTTGGATATTGCATCCTCACAATTTCAATTCTTTTGTGACCATTAAGTCTTCCTATGACTAAATTTCTGATTTGTGAATGTAGGAAAAATGTGATGTTGGGTCTTTGTTCTAATTGAGTATTTATAGCAATAAAATTATCATATTATTTGATGAAAATGAACCCAAATAACAATAATATACCCAGTGGAATTTCATAGGTGGATTCTGGGAAGGATAAAGTGTACAAAGATTATACCCCTACCTTGTGCAGGTAAGGAGACTATTACCGGAGTACCCTCAACTTGAGTATAACATATGAAACTAATAAAAAGAAAAACGACAGTGTATAAACAAAGCAACTGATAAGAAAACAATAGCAACCACAAAATAATGTGATAACCTAAACACAATAAACAACAAATAATAATGGACTAAAATACAAAACACTATAAGAAAGCGACTAAACCCCTCAAAAATCAAGACAACACTACATACCTACTAACCTTCTACCCTAATACGTGACATCTAATCCTCCTAATGTCATTTCCTCGATAATATTGAGTTGCGCCATATTTTGTTTAATCACCTCTACTGAATACATTTTTGTTCTATCTCTACCTCTTTTTATACCTGTGATACCCAGTCCGTCACACCTCTTCACTGGGATATTTGCACATCTTCTCCTTACATGTTCAAACCATCTTAGTTTTTCTTCCTTCATCTTGTACACTATGGATGCCACTCCCACCTTGTCACAGATATTTTGACTCCTAACTTATCACTCACAATGTGCCCACACATCTATCTCAACATCCTCATTTATGCGATTTGCATCTTCTGGACATGAGAGTTCTTGACTGGCCAATACTCCGCACCACACAACAACGCCGATCGAACCACTACTTTGTAGACTTTATATAACTTACCTTTAAGTTTAGGCAATATTTTTCATACAAGACTCCGAGGGGTAAGAATTCACTTCATTGTGACATAAATACAATGAGTTACATCATCGTTGATGTCTCCACTTTCCTGAATTACCGATCCAAGATACTTGAAACTATCTCTCTTAAGGGATAACCTGAGTGTCAAGCCTCACTTTCACGTCAGTTTCATGCACTGTATCACTGAATTCACACTACAAATATTTCATTTGGTCCTGCTCAATCTGAACCCATTAGATTCAAAAGTTTGTCTCCACACATCCAACTTAGCATTAACTGCATCGCGTGTCTCATTAATAGTATTATGTCATCACAAATAACATATATCATGATACCTCATCCTGGATACACCACGTCATTTCGTCCCATCACTTAGAAAAATAAGAACATGCTAAGAAGTGATCCTTGGTGTAACCCCATGCCAACTGGGAAGTGCTGAAATGCTTGGAAGTATCCTCCCATCGTTCAAACTTGAGTCTTGACTCCATTATACATGTTTTTTATTTCCCTAATGTAAGCTACTGATATACATTTAGCCTCTAGGAGTCCCAAAAGGACATCTCTTGAAACTGTATCGTAAGCCTTTTCAAGGTCAATAGACATTATATGCAAGTCCTTATATATATATATTTTCCATCAGTCTCCTCACCAAATGAATGACTTATGTAGTCGATCGCTCTGGTATGAAATCGAATTGGTTCTCATAAATGGACACATATCTTGTCACCGCTCGAGCCTACACCCTGGGCGGGACTGGCACTCAAGAACCATTGTTGTCCCCAAGCGAAACTTGGCCTGACTTAACTCTTACCAGAAGACTTAATTCATGATAGAAATACTAAAAAGTAAATTAAACTTGCTCAATAGATAACTTAGAATGTATTAAATAACATTTAACTTAGCCAAAGTGGCAACTTAAGATTCAACATAAGCCAATAACAAGATAATGACAAATGAACTAACTAACTGTCTATGAAGCCTCTAATAACTGAGATGGATGTAGGGACAAGACCCACGACATCCTAATGAACTAGAATACTGAAAAGCAATCAAAAGGGATCCTCCGGAAGCAAGGAGGCTCACCAACAAACTCTGAAGCTCAACGAGAATCAACGATGCACTGGATGCTGATCCTGGTTACCTGTATCTGCATCATAACAACGAAGCAGGCCAAATGGCGTTATTACATTGAATGTACGAGCATGCAAAGGGAATTCTAAAACAAGACATATACTTGAAAAGATAACTAAAAGAATGAACTTGGTCTCAACTGAACTGAACTGAACTTATTTCAATACAAAGCAATAATATAAATGCAATATCAAGAAAAACTTTTAAAACATGGATAACAATTTTGTGTATTTAGAAATACAATAGTAACTCTGTGTGTATGCAAAGATACAATATAAACTCTGGGTGTATATAAAAATACAAGTAACTCTATGTATATAATAATACAAAATGTTTCTGTGGGAATTTATCTAACCGACAACCATCACGTAAGAGCTATTGTGATGATACAACATTTTGCCACACGTTGTCAGGGCTGTCCTATACCTTGCCAAGGGTATAGAACCTGACTACTAAGTGGATTCACTAGTCTATGCTGAAAAGCACTACAGAATCATCTAAAAAGTATGACCCTTTTCTACCCATGGTGGCTACATGGTTTATGGGGGCTGGGAGTTGTCTGAACTCTCCCCCATATCGGTGCTCAATACTACTCCCAAAATATACTAGCTCATATGTTTAAAAGCATAACTCTGTGGCTTGAGATAATTACTCAAAAACTAGCCCGAAGGCTCTCTTGGAAAATCAGTGTTCCCTCTCTTGCTTAATTGTGAATGCATTTACTCTATACTGACAACTAGCTTAAAGGCTCCTTTGGAAATCTCATTTCCCTCTCTTATTTAAATGTGAAAACATTTTAACTATTTGGGAATACATAGTCCTAATATACTCTTTTGAAGAAAGGAACTTCGACCTTTACTCTTTACTCAACTCAAAACTCAAGTATTAAAACAACGTTAAAACATTTGTAAAAGACCTTTGGAAAAATCTATGAACTTCTCTTGACTTGACTCTTAACTTAACTTGAATTGAATTATGTATTCAAGGCTCATGATCTCATGTCATGAATGAATTCATGTTGTTTATATGTACCTTAGAGTGTAGAAATCGACTAGATAACATAGGTACGTTTCAAGGAAACTGGTACGGAAAGAAGTAGGAAAAGGTAGGGAACATGGCGACCTTAGCACTCTGAGTGGCGCGGCGCGCCAAAGGTAAAATTACAGAACTGGGGATGGGGCACACTGCCATAGCAAACACTTTGTGGGGTGCTCTGGCTGGCGTGGCGCCCAACCTCTTTTCCCCAGAGTTCTCCAATTTTTCTTGCTTGTTTCTCAACTCTAAACCTTCTAGATTCAATCCGTTCTTTCTCCAAACACTTAGATTCGACTACACAACCAAAATATGCAAGAATCTACTCAAAACGACATCTAATTTCATGAATCTAACTCAAGAAACTTCTCAACAACTCCAACAATCAAGAACCCAATAGAAACTTCAATACAATCCATCAAGAATTCAATTTCTATACTTTCAAGAACATAATTTCGCTGAAATAAATCACGGTTGACGTGTGGGTGAACTAACCTAATACTATGTGATCTCACATACCTCGTAGGGATCAACCCTTGGCGAAATCGACAAGCAAATCTTCAAGAACTTGGCGATTCATTGCTTCTTCTCTCTTCTCCTCTTCTTTTCTCTTCTCTCAAAACCCTAACTTATTTTCAATAGCATAAACTGAATCCAATCAGTTTAGACCCTAACTTAATTACCAAAAATGAATTTAATTAATTGGGTAATGAAAATACCATAATACCCTTCTAAAATCTCGTTTTGACTTTCCTTAATCCAACTTCAAATAGACATATCTCACTCATACAAACTCGAAACTGAGGAAACTCGGCGGTGTTAGAAAGATAATTCAAAGATCTTTCGTACGGTATCTTTTAGCACACCTAACTCATCCTGAGCTAGAAATTATGGTCGTTTGAAGTTGATCTAAAACTCATACTTAACTTTACTTTGTCAAACTTTCCAAATTTGATTATTTCCAAAAACAATTTCTTTCTATTTTTAGTTCTTTCTAAAGTGGGATGTTACATATCTCCTTACCCTCATCTCCATCACCCTCTAAAAATTTTATAGTGTGACTTAGGAACTTGATGCCCCTGTAATTGTTACTGTTTTGGATATCATCCTTGTTTTTGTACAACGAGTTCACTGTACTCCACCTTCTTTCTTAGACATCTTTATCATCTTAAAAATAACATTAAATAACCCAATCAACCACTTTAAGCTTGTCATGTCTGTGCTCTTCTAAAACTTCACTAGAATCTCGTCTGGTTTGGTTGTTCTTCCCTTGTTCATCCTATTGATAACACAATTAACCTCATCAACATGTATACATATATAGTAAATATAATCCCGATGCCTCTCAGAGTGCTCCAAATCCCCCAACATAATGTTTCTGTCTTCTTCTTCTTTCAAAATTTTGTGGAAGTATGTTTGTCATCTTTGCGTAAGGAAGTTCTCTTCAACCAACACCCTACCTTTCTCATATTTTATGCATTTTTCTTGATCAAGTTCTCGAGCTTTCCTTTTTCTTGCCTTTGCAAGCCTGTACAATTTCTTATCTCCATTTTATCCTTTAAATTAACATACATGCATGTCAAAACTACCATTTTTACACGGTAACTGCTAACTTATCCTTTATCTCTGTCGCCTTATATATTGCCTTATCATTTCTCCTCCTCATTCTTGGACTTCATCAATTTTACAAAAGCAATCTTCTGCGCTTTTCCTTGGACTTCTCTATTCCACCACCAATCTCCTATATGACTATCAAAATAATTGTTATGATCCAGATCATCGTGAGTGACACTCTGTCACTTCCCGAGACTACACCCTGGACGTGGCCGGCATTCGAAGACCATTGCTGGCCTCAAGCGAACCCTTGGCCTGGCTTACTAACTCAGCAGAAGACTATATGCATATTTATAAAGATCAATAGCACACTACTCAACTTAACTAATGAAATAACTTAGAATGTTTAATAGTCAACATTCAACTTGGCCAAAATGGCAACTCAAGTCTTAACATATGAAATGAAAAGTAAAGACAACTAAATTCACTAACTAACTGTCTGATTATCTGTGAAGCCTCTAAACAACTGACATGGGTGTCGGGACAGGCTCGCGACATCCTAATGAACTAATACCAAAACTGAAAGCAATGTGAAGGAGTCCTCTGGAATGCAAAGAGGCTCACCAACAGACTCTGAACTGCTCACTGGATCAACGAATGCGTCGGATGCCGATCCTAGTTACCTGTGTCTGCATCATACGACGATGCAGGAAAACTGGCATCAGTATATTGAATGTACGAGTATGCGAGTTGGAATGCTAAAACAACATAGGCTCGAAATAGATTATGAAAGAAACACCTACCTTGGCTCTTCTCAACTCTTGAATACTTAAATAAACTCATTTCATTATAAAGCAGTTTAAAACAAGTGCAATATAAAGAAAAACTGTTGAAAACATGCTGTCAATTCATAATCATAATATCATAAAAGGACAAACCATAAGTCTACTTGTGCAATGCATGAATGAAGTCCCATACCCCCATTCACACTTAGCAGAACCCCTTGAGGAACCATGCTACTACTGCTGTGGGAGTTTCTCTAACCAACAACCATCACTTAAGAACTATAGTGATGCCTCACGCTGCCGAGGCCTATCCTATACCTTGCCATGATATAGGAAGCTAACTCTCTAAGTGGATCCACCAGTCTATGCGAAAAGGATTCATCTAAAAAGTATGACCTTTTTCTACCTATGATGGCTACATGGTTTATGTAGACTTGAGTTAATATGAACTCGCATCCCCATATCGGTGCTCAATACTACTCCCAAAAATATACTTAGTTCTTTATGTTTAAAAACATACTTCTTCTGTGATTTGAGATTAGTGCTCAAAAACTTAGCTCAAAGGCTATCTTGGAAATCTCAGTTTCCCTGCTTGCTTCATTTAGAAAGCTATTTCTCTTTTCTGAAAACTAGCCCGAAGGCTCTTTGAAAATCTCAGTTTCCGTTCTTATTTAAATGTGAAAACATTTTAAATCTCTTTGGGAATACTTAGTCCC
>JAJOOF010011447.1:0-17552 GCA_029582545.1 Solanum lignicaule
GGTTTGTTGCATTAAAAATAGCATGCATTGCATAGATTATTTATTTACCAAGATACTCTCCACAATTATGATGGAAAAGATGTTAAAAAAGGTTTTGAACGACAATTGGGTCTTTAATCATGTTAATGCATGCATTAAAGCAATTACATTACTAATACCCAGAAATCTATGGTATTAGTTATACACACATTAATACACAATAAAATGTATATAAATAATTATACATAGGTTGGAAAAGAGTATCAAACAAGGTACTAGTAATATACAAAGATAATGCATGCATTATTTTTTCCGAATACACTCTACTAAATGACCCCTTAGTGTTCCCAATTAGGGGTGTCAAAAGGGCGAGTTGGGTTAAATTGGGGATACAAAAATGGAAAAATTACATAAATACACAACTTAAGATATCATAATATCTAAAATTTCCTACCATTTAAGAAAAATTACAAAAATTCCCTCTCGGATACATCTCTATCGCCTTTCAAATACATCTTTATCCTCTTAGATACATCCCTATCCCCCCTCAGATACATCTCTATCCCTCTCAGATAAATCTCTATCCCCTCTCAGGTACATATCTCCCATAAATTAATGTATCATTTACAATGTATCAAACATCCAAGGAATGTATCCAAGAGCAATGAAAAATTAGGGATTTTTGTAATACGGGAAACTTCTGGGATAGGATGTAGCCCCAAATATATGAGATTTTTGTACCTTATTGTCACGACCCAAGCCTACACCCTGGATGAGGCCGGCACTCGAGAACCATTGCTGGTCCCCAAGCGAACCCTCATCCTGGCTGACTACAAGCGGACGACTAACTCAAGCATACAAAGCTTAAAAACTGAATAAAAATTCATGAAACTCAAATACAAAGTTTAACTCAAATGAAAAACTCTGAATAAAATAAATTATTCAACTCTCCATAAAATAGGCAACTTAAGTCTTTAAAACATTTAACAAATTAAATGAAACAGATTTCTGAAACTCTACTGTCTATCTATGAATCCTTTAAATGACAAAGATGGAAATCGGGACAAGACCCACGACATCTTGAAAAAAGTGAAAAGTAAATGAAATCCTCCAGAAGCAAGGAGGCTCACCATAGCTAACTCGAAGTCCATGCGGTATCAACGAAGCTCCTATTGATGACCCTAAATACATGTATCTGCATCATGAAACGATGCAGGCCAAATGGCTAAGTACGTGGAATGTACTATCATGTAAGGGGAATTATAAAGCATAACATAAGCTTTAACTTTATAAAAAGGAAACATAGTTACCTCTTTTCAAACTTACTCAACTCAAGGAATACTCAAAACTACTCAAACTTACTCAACTCAGAAGTACTCAAGGATAAGATACTCAACTCAGTAATAAGGTTCTCAACTCAATGAAACTCAACAATAAGGTACTCGACACAATGAATCACATATCAACTAAAGATACTCAACTCGAAATACTCAACTCATGATACTCAAGGATAAATCAATAGTAAAAGATGCAATATATATGGAAAGTTGTAAAACTATAGATAGAAACTCAATGTATTGAAAAATACAATAATACTCAGTGTTTATATAAAAATACAATATAAATCTATGAGAGTTTCTCTACCGACAACCATCACTATGAGCTATGTGATGATACAACGTCTCGCCCACGTTGCCAAAACTGTCCTATACTTTGCCAAGGTATAATACCTCTCAACTAAGTGGATCCACTAGTATGTGCTAAAAAGCACTAAGGAATCATCTAAAAAGTATGACCCTTTCTACCCACGTCGGCTACATGGTTTATGGAAACTTGAGTTATTTGAACTCGTCCCCATATCGGTGCTCAATACTACTCCCAAAATATACTCAACTCATATGTTTTAAAAACATCACTCTTTCTGTGGTTTGAGATTATAACTCAAAATATTTCTCTAAAAGGAGATGTTACTCAACTGCTCAAAACTCTTTTGGAAATATTAGTTTCCTACTCTTTTAAATGTGAAAACATTTACTCTTGGGAATACTTAGTTCCCATATATCATTTTAAGGAAAATGAACTCAACTCTACTCTTTCTCAACTCAAGTTCTCTAGAAAAATTTGTAAAAGTCTTTTCAAATAGGGTTCATGCCGAATGATAGACGTGAACGACTCAGTTTAAGGTTTTCAATAACCATACAAAGAACTCGATACTCGGAACTCAACAACTCAGAACTCAAGAACTTCAATGATACTACTCATTTCAAGAATGCTCAACTCATAAGGTTCATGTGGAATTATGGGCATGAACAACTCAACTGATACTCCTCATCTCAAGATTTCTCAACTCATATGGTTCATGCGGAATTATGGGCATGAACTACTAAACTTAAGGACTTTCATGGGTAACATGTAATAGTTCCATGATTAGGAATATAATCTTAGAAGGGTTAGGAACTCAATACTAAAGACTTAGAACTTGAATATACTACTCCTCTCAAAGGTACTCAACTTATGAAGTTCATGCGGAATTTATAGGCATGAACGACTCAACTCGAGGGTCTACATAACAATATGGAACTCTTGTATCCAAATCTTCTCATTCTTATACTTACTTCCTCAAAACTTAGCTCAAATCGATAGTTGATCTCAAAGGATTAACAATTGAACTCAAATACTTTCTTGACTTGTACTCTTAACTCTCTCTTGAATGTGAATTATGAATTCAAGAGTTAGGGTTCATGATATGAAGGATATCATGATGACAAAGTAGACTCTTGAGTACATTCTCCTCATTCTCATACTCACTTGCTCGAGTCTTGAAACAAGTTACTAGAAGTTGTAGAAGACTCCACAAAAGGACTTAAAGGGATTTTTCTTACAATGTCCGAAAGAATTCTCAAAACTTAACTCTTAACTCTACCTTGAATTTGAATTATGAATTATGAATTCAAGGTTCTGATCATGTTATGAATGCTTTCTAAGTGTTTAGAAGTAGCTTAGAGTAGTTAGAATCGAAAAGGAGTGAAGGTACCCTTCGAAAGAACTCAAACGGAGCAACCGATTGTAAACTGGCTGGGGCAGGCGACCCTAGCGCACTGAGTGGTGCAGGGCGCCAGCCCCTAAACTTCAAAGCATAATTTGGGGCGCACTGGCTGGTACGATGTGCCAGGCCCCAACCCAGAAAACTCGACGAATTTCCTTGCTCATTTTCTCACCCTAACTCGCCTAGAATCTAACGGTTTCTTCCCCAATCACTTGGATTCGATTACTTAACATAAGTAAACTCTAATATACTCAATAAAGCCCTCAAAACACTCACCTTCATCTCAAGAAATCATCAAAACCCCAAGACAACGAGATTTAGGATGAACTTCAAGAACACTTCTAAAGAACTCAAATCTTTCAACTCCAAGAATGAAATTTCACTGAAAATAACATGATTGGTGTGTGGGTGAACAAACCCAACACTATGTAATCTTACATACCTCTTAAGGATTAAACCCATGGCAAAAATCCGCAACAAAATGCAGATCCTCGACGAACGCCTTGATCCTCTCCTCTTTTCTCCTCTTCTTTTCTCTTCTCTCAAAATCCTAACTTATTTTTTATGAAGCGTAAACTTAATCCAATCACTTTGTCCCCAACTTAATTAGAAAAAACAAATTTAATTAATTGGGTAGTGAAAAGACCATCATACCCTTCTAAAATCCGATTTTGACTTTCCTTATCTAGATATCCCAACTTCAAATGGACATATTACCCTCATACGAACTCGAAACTGAGCAAACTCGGTGGCATTGGAAAGATAATTCAAATATATTTCCTATGGTACCTGGTAGCACACCTAAATCATCCTGAGCTAGAATTTATGATCGTTTGAAGTCGACCCAAAACTCATACTTGGCTTAACTTTATCAAAACTTTCCAAATTTGATTGTTTCCAAAAATGGTTTCTTTCCAATTCTAAGTCTTTCTAGTTCTTACAAAAAGCGAGGTGTTACAATATCTCCCCCTCGGGATCATTCGTCCTTGAATGACGGCTAGACTAGGTATAAGACGGGGTTACTCTTATCATCTCTGCCATAGTAACTAGAATTGTCCGCATTACTATTCAAAACCAACTAAGGGATCCCATTTAACTATTTCTCATAGGAAACCTCATCTTTTTCTTCCTCCTTATTAATAACCTTATACGGAATAAACACACCATCACTATCACGATAAGATCATTAACCTTCTCTTTTTAACATCACTCTACTACTAAAAGGACCTCTAAAAATATATCCCCCAAACTCTTTGGAAATCATTACTATCTTTCTCTCAAACACTTGACTTGATTTCTCATCTTTTCATCTCCCCCTTAGGTCTAAAGTTAACACTTGAAAGCTATGGACCTATTCCATCAGCTCTAAACTAGCCTACATCTTCTTTTACTCTAACACTCGGGAGAAGGTTATTTCATGACTACCGAACTCTCAACAGGCAGGTACTAAGACCTCTTTATAATGTGTTTCTCTTAACCTCTTTTGATTACGCACCCTCTCAGTACACCTCTTAATGCTTCTTGTTACTCTTGTGACATGGCTACACTTCATTGCCCATATCTAAAGGTTAGGGTCTCTCACTTTTACCACTCATATTTATTACAGCTTGTCACCTCAATTCCTCACCTACTCTATGTCAAGTCTTCTATATCAAATCTCAAGACTAACATCATCACCCTCATGTTACCATTCTTTTGATCATGACACTCATCACAAATTCAAGCTTAATGTTTATTACTAAACCTGAATATCAATATAATTGCTCACCTACTATACTATACCTCATTACTTGATCAGTTCTATAACCTTCTGAACATCATGAAGCTCTCAAACAAATCATAAGCCTAGCTTAGATCTATCACTTCATAAATACTTTGCCCTTTTATTCAACACATGAATTTAGTCTCTTCTAATATGATCGCACATCGATATCAACTCTATTCTAGTTAAAAGTATACTCTATCTCATGCATACTAGTAACTATTCCTCTAACTCTGGGCACTTTCACTACTACTGCTCATAATTTCGTAACTCATGCTACCTTTTTGGGATGAAAATACTACCCAAGCTCTAAACATACCATTCTCTTAAAGGTCTCAACTGAAACGAGGCTTAGAGAAAAGAGTACAACTCACTTTTAACCCAAACACAATCTGGTATATTTGACATAGAGTAGGTAAGAAATGAAGGTGTTACCTTTTACAAGTGTGAGTGGTACAAGTATGAGATTCTAACTTTTAGATGAGAGCAATGAAGTGTGGCTAAGTCATTAGATTAACAAGATAATTAAGAGGTGTACCCGAGATCGTATGTAGTTAGATGAGGTTCCAATTAAGTTAATGATTATTTTTCATGTGTGCCTAGTAGTATAATTGAGCTATTAATGTGTAATAGGCTGAGGTAAGCATTAATTTTCTTCCCTTAATAGCTAGATGAAGCAGCCTTATAAGAAATTGAGAAAAGGTTAAGAGAAGCATCTTACAAAGATGTCTTATAAGGAGTCTTAGTACCTGTTTATAGAGAGTTCAGTAGCCATGATATAAGCCTTTCCCGAGTATTAGAGTAAATTGAATGTTGACCAGTTTAGAGATGATGAGAATAGATCCATGACTTTAGAGTGTCAACTCCAAACCTAAGAGGGAGATGATAAGATGAGAAATCAAGTCAAGTGTTGAGAATGAGACAGTGATGTCTTCAGAAAGAGTTTCAGAGATATATCAATCCGTTCATAATCTTGCATATTCCTCAAGCGAAGTTATTACAACATCCTATGGATATTCCTAATATCAGAATTGTGTATATGACCTATGCCCATACACTTCAGAGAGATTCACATCTATGCTCAGTTTCCAGAAAGAGGGCAAAGACTGTAGACCGTTAACCTCGAGCATAATCCATAAAGTTGTGGATATCAACCTCATGATATGAACCTATTCATATAAGTATTCATGTCTCCTAATATGTTCAGTCTCACAAGTTCATGATTTACTCTCAATGGCTAAAAACATAATGTTATGCCATGAATATTCTTATATCAGAATTCTCGAATGAATCGTGCTTATGATCTTTAGCCCTAAAGTCTTTTTCAGTAATCCTTCTTAGTTTTGAAAGTGGTGTTGTTGATAGTAGTTGTGTGAAGGATAGAGAAGAGGATTTCTATTCCTTATTGTGATAGTGATGGTATTTTTATTCCATCTAAGGTTATAAATGTGGAGGATCAAGGAGATAAGGTTTTATCATAAGTAATAAGTTAGTTTCCTAGTAATAATGCATGAAAGTTAAGTTGGTAGAAGTGATGAGGGGAATGAGGAATTCTTATAAGGGTTAGTTAGTAGGGAAGTTTAAAAGTCAAAATGATAGTAAGAGTAACTCTTTCCCTTCCATCCTCAGTTTAACCATTATTCGAGGACGAATGATCCCAAGGGGGAGATATTGTAACACCCCAAAAATTTCTATGTCAGACCCGAACCATTCTTCATTTACTTGTAGGATCATATCGGGTGATTCTTTAGTCGCCCATATGTGTAAAGGTAAATTCTTTAGCGTAGAAATGATTTTGGATATCAATTAAGGTCGCTAGAATCTCCTAGCACAAAGTTGAGTTGAAAGTTTCCTTACCGATTAAGTTTTGACATAAGATTTTACTTAGGTCAACTTAAAACGACCATATCTCTTAGAAAATAAAGAGTTATGTGGCTAATAACCTATCAAATTAAAGGTATTCGAATCCTCTTTCCAACGCCACCAATTTCGCATCAATACAAGGTTTAAGTAAAAAGTTATGACCATTTTAGTAACATGATACAGTGTTGTGACGAATTCACCAACGGGAAAACACTAAAAATGATCGTTTTTGTCTTTTTACCTCTAAGAAAACCCTAAACGAATTTCTTGACTAATTAAAGACCCAAAACAATCAGATTTTCATCTCTTAATCCATCATTATATTCTCTCTCAAACCCTAAGAAAAAATCAAAGTAGAAGACTTCATTCAAAATTAGGTAAGTTTTTCTCCAAGAACTCCATTCTTTCCAACTCAAATTCCTCCATTCAATTATGAATTACGAACGAAAATCATAATTCTTGGTCATAGAGATTTCAAGAATGTAATTCAAGAATCTCAAGAAAGTTTTTCTTGATTGTTCTCCTTCAAGCTAGGGTTTCAAGGCTTCTAACCAAGTTATTTTTCAAGATTCTTCAAGAACCTTGTTCTTTCAGGTAAGACTATCATTGTGTTGGACCAGTTCATCCTCATGCCCTACATCTACTTTCAAATCAGTAAAAGAAAAATCTAGGATTCTACCCCTAGATTTTGAGTATTCTTGAGATCAGTTGATTTTGGGTTCATGAGTTTCTGTTTCTTTTTGAAATTCTATTCCTAATTATTGAAATGCTATATGTTATGCATTAAAATTCTTGAGTTGATTTGTTCATGTCTATATTTCAGCATGAACCCTATGACTTGAGTATTTTCAGAGGAGAAATATCGTTGAGTTATGAGTTTCGAATTCTTGAGTCCTTGAGTCTTGAGTTTTGAGTAATGAGTTTCCTTATTGCTATTAAGATCCCTCAGTTGAGTTGTTCATGTCCATAATTCAGCATGAACCCTATGAATTGAGTTATAAATATTAAGAAAGCTTTTTAAAGTCAACACTTGAGTTTTAAACTGAGTTTTTGAGGAAGTAAAGATGAGTTTTGAGAAAGAGTTTCTAAAACATGATTAGTATGACGATCGAGTATGTCATCGATGTTTAAGCAGTATGGTATCTAGATATACCATCAATGTTTATGCATTATGACTTTTCGAGTCATCAATGATCATATTACAATATGATTTTGATATGTTTTTTTTAGAAAGAGTTTTCAAGTATGAGTTGAGTAAGAATATAAGGTAACTAAGTATTCCCAAAGGTATCAGTTTTTACATTGATAAAAGAGAAACTTTGATTTCTAAATGAGTTATGAGTTCAAAAGATATTTCAAGAGCATATACCTCTTTTAAGAGGGTAGTTTGAGTAGTTATCTCAAACCAGAGGAAGAGTTATGTTTTTAAACATATGAGCATGAGTATATTATTAGGAGTAGTATTGAACACTGATATGGAGATGAGTTCAGACAACTCACATTCCTCATAAACCATGTATGCCAGCATGGGTACAGGATCATCCACTTAGTTGAGGTGTTCTATACCCCGGCAAGGTATAAGACAGTTCTGGCAGCGTGGGCGAGACATTGTATCATCACGTTGCTCATAGTGATGGTTGCCGGTTAAAGAAACTCCCAATAGAGTTAAAGTGTATTGTTATATATCACTTATTATGTTGAGTTCTGAGATGATAAAGTATTTTGTAAAGCTTTAAATGATTTAACTCCTTTATTTCTTTACATTCAGCTTACATACATTGTTATCTATTCCAGTCATTTATTTCCATTCTTTGTTATTCAGCTATATTACATACTCGTATATTCAATGTATTGATGTCATTCAACCTGCATCTTTCTTCTTCAGTTTACTTTAAATTCTTAGGACACTCTTTTATATTTAAATCAATTGATTGTGTTCCTAAGATATATAGCTTATTTTTGAAATGGGCAAAAGACGTGAGATTCCGACAATTTTGATTTTTCGGTGATATTATCAAAAATTAGATTTGGGTCTTGAGAGAAGAAGAACATGAAAAGAAAAAAAATGGGTAGGGTCAAACGGGTAGATTTGTAAATAAATTTGTTATTAAATTAGGAATGAATTATTTGGTAACTCCATTAAAATTAAGGGTAAAATTGTGCCCAAGTATAATGAGAGGGGTATATTTGAACCCAAAGTATAACAAAAAGTGTATATTTAGACTCAAAATATAACAAAAAATATATTTTAACTATTTCTAATGGTACAAGGATATATTTGTCCCTTTGCCGTAAATTTAATCATAAATGTGAATGGACCACATAAAAAGTAAATTGACGTAGCCTCTTCAGTAGGTTGTGATAGCAATTTAATTGAACAATGACATGAAGGGAACAATGATAGACACACCCACGTTGCGTAGAAAGACAGGTTTACTCCCCCACTATTCACGTTGCTTTTTGTTTGTCCTCTTAGGAGGTAAGGCTTGGCTATAAATAAAGGAACGATTAATAATATAATTAGCAGCTTCCACATAATTAATTAGCAATCTAAGAGAAATATGGAGTTCATTGGAATTATTGTTCCATTTAAAAAACAAATATCTGCAAACCAAATTTTTTATTAACGAATATGTGAATTTGTGATTGATCTTTCTATTATATTAAAGTTGTGTTTTTTTTTCTGGTTCATTTTTGGAATTAGTAATAGTTTACTTTATCAATTAATGCCAAGATTTTTATTTTCCTCTTTGAATGATGCCAATCTTGAATTTTTTTCTATTTGACTAAAATTTATATAGTGCTCAATTATTACTGGATCATATTTACTAGCGGGTAGTTTTTATTTTTTCATTGATTTTTGGACTTCTTATAATAAAGCACAATCTATTATTTGCGGCATATTTGTTTTTTTTCTTCATATTCTCAATCGATACTAGTAGTATATAATTTTGGATGCATTTTTTCTCTTCAATTTACTTTAAATTTCTAGGACACTCTTTTCTATTTAAATCAATTGATTGTGTTCCTAAAATAGATAGGCTATTTTTTTAAATGGGGAAAAGGCGCGAGATTCCTGCAAATTTTATTTTTTTTGGTGATATTATCAAAACTAATATGTGTACCCGCGCATTGCGTGGAAAATAGTAAGTATTAATTCATCATAAGAAAACGTTACTTGAAAATACAATAGTCACAAAAGAGCATAAAAGAATTTTGATTTTGTTATATTTATAGTCTCATTATATAATTTGTAGTCTTCTTCCTTATCAAAAATACATTGTCGATACTCATTATATGTTTCAAGCAAAGATATAAGTTTTTAAGATAAGTATAGTAGAATGATTGTACTTTGAATTTAATTAGATAATACGTTTTTTGAGTGTCGGCGCAAGTAAAATTATATCATTCTTGCAATCTTTTCATCATTTGTCTCTTTGTTGATAAATCATAAGTCTATTGATTTGAATGCATCGTGAGTATTTGCGGAAAAAAATGATGCCGCAAGCTATCTCGAATGCACCTTAGAAAATTAAATGAAGTAAACTATTGCAGGTATATTTTGGCATTCAATAAAATAAGGCTACTTTTTTTTATATATACAGAAGATGCAAATTGAATATAAAAAATAACTCTTAATCAGTGGTTCATGCTCGAGAATATTAATTTGATAAATCTAATTAGACTTTGTGTTTAGATATTTAGAAACATACATTAACCACTTTCAATTCGAAATTAATATATTTATATAAATTACCTTAACTACTTTCAATTCAAGAAAATAAGAAATAGTCGTTTTCCTTTTAGAAGTGTCTTTCCAATCTGATTTATTTTAAATTTATATTGTTGAAATCTTAAGATGAATGTCAAAGTCTCATTATGCTGAATAGCTAAAAACTCTTCGTCCACCTTCTTTTAAATAAAGTATGAAAGTAATATCAAACCATCAACTAATTAAAAGGAAAATCGGGAAAAGGAAGAACTATTACAAAAGGTTAAAATCATTAACTATATTCATAAACTATATATTAACTATATTTATTATTTATATATTTATTTATTTGGATTTGAAAAGTTATTAATAATTGTAATTGTGATAAAACCATGATTTAGAACTTAAAAATTGTAATCAGTTGAGAAGTTATAATCAACTTCAAATTTAAATATCTCAAAAAGACATGGATTAGGATTAATTCAAATTAAAAAATAAAATAAAAGGAGTTCATTTGGAACATATCGAAATCTGATTTATTTTGAAGAGTAATTTGTATGTTTATGTGTGTGCCTAGTGGGATGAGTACGTGGGTGGGGATGGGTTGTTTTTAATTTATTTTTTTCGTAATATGACTTTTTATTAATATTAACAAATGTTAAATTATTAAATGTGATAACTTTATAATTTAAAAAGACTACGTTTATAAAATATATAGATTTTTTTAAAATTTTAAAATTTAAATTGATAACTATTACTTCCTCCGTCCCATTTTATGTGAGGTACTTTGACTCGGCACGTAGTTTAAGAAAGAAAGGAAGACTTTTAAAACTTGAGGTCCAAAATGAATGATGGAAATTTGTGTGGCTGTAAATCATTTCATTAAGGGTAAAATAGATATTTTATAGTCAAATTGTTACTTAATATAGAAATGTGTCGTTCTTTTTGGGACTGGCAAAAAAGGAAAGTAAGCCACATGAATTGAGACAGAGGGAGTACTAATATACAGATTTAAATTATTTAAAATTTTAATTTTTATAATTGAATAATGGAGAAATTTCATGGTATTACTGTTAATTCTTTTTTTAAACACGTTCAAATCTGATTAAAGTTCAAGTAGATTAAAGTTATATTGTGTTGCCAAGAAATATCCTCTTTTTAATTCCTAAATTAGGCCTCATTGATACATCGTTTTTACCCGAAAAGCTATATGAGACTTTTTTAACTGTTCTAGACGGTTCTTAAATATTGAAGTGCGGAGTTGTATATCGATTCGATAACTTCCTTAATTTTAAAATAAACAGATTTCAGAATAAATAATTTTTAATATATATGTTAATGAAAATATATTTAATTATTAATCTATTAAATTTAAATTCAGAAAGCAATAGCTAATTATATACGTTTAGGAAAAGCTGTAGCAATAAATTTAGGAGTCAATTCCCTAAATGTTCACCCAAGTTTAGGGAATTGCCTTGAAATATATATATATATATATATATATATATACTAGTTTTTTGACACGTGCGTTGCATGTGATTTTTAATTTAGAAAATTTAAGCGAAGATTTGAATAATAAGTTTTGCACAAAATAATATTGCATATTATTTTGTGAATGTTCAATGTGGATCGTCATATATATTTTTTATTCAGGCGAACCTATGAAGATGGTCAATGAAAATTTTTATTAGTTAAA
The DNA here is from genome assembly GCA_029582545.1 of Solanum lignicaule. NCBI lineage: Eukaryota > Viridiplantae > Streptophyta > Magnoliopsida > Solanales > Solanaceae > Solanum > Solanum lignicaule. The sequence continues at coordinate 12,059 of JAJOOF010011447.1, forward strand.
TGCAATAATGTATATATTTATTTCAATCTGATAAAGTTCAATCATGTAATTAATTGAATCTCACTAATATTACCTTATAGACGATATTTGTTGAGTATTTTTCTTGTCATTTAACCTGATGTGCTTTGCACTTATATTCCACGTTAATCTGTTCAGATATCATATGAACATGTTGTAACATCTCGCAATTTGAAATAGCTAGGAAGAAACTAAGAATTTGAAATAGTCATTTTTGGAAAGAATGAAAATCTGGAAATTTACTTGAGTTAGGAAAAATGTGAGTTTTTGGTCAACTTCAAACGGACATAACTCCTAGCTCAGGATGAGTTAGGTGTACTCTAGGTATGGTTGGAAATCTCTTGGAACTATCTTTCCAATGCCGCCAAGATTGCGCGAATCCGAGTTCGTATGAGTGAGATACGCCCATTGAAAGTTAGGTTGTTCAAATAAGGAAATGTCCAATCCGGATTTTTGAAGGGTATTTCAGTCTTTTCCTTATCCAATTAATTTAATTCGTTTTAGTAAATTAATTAAGGGTCAAATCAGAATGAGATCAGTTTAGTCAATTGGAAACTCACGCTAGGGATTGGTGAAAAGAGAAAAGAAGAGAAAGGAGAAGAAAAACTCAAGGTTCGCCAAGAACAATCGATTTTGGTTGTGGATTCGCCAAGGAATTCATCTTACAAGGTATATGAGTCTTTCATAGCGTTGAGTTCATTCACCCACGCGCCAAACATGTTTAGTTCAGCGAAATTCGTCCTAAAAGAGTTTGAAAGTTGATGTTCTTGACATGTATTCTTGATTTTGAATGTTGTTCTTGAATTGTGATGAATTGAGGAGTTTCTGAGATATTTCTGTTGAATTATAGAGTTGTTTTGAGTTAGGTTCTTGAGTCCATATGCTGGGTATCTGAATCTAAAGAGTTTTTGAGAAAAATAGTTGAGTTTAGGCAAATAAGGGCTGGAAAACAAAGAAGGAAAAGTTGAGCAGATTTTGGCACGCAAGTTCGCGTCGCGGACTTGCTCCCCCAGTGCTCAGAAAGTTGCTCCGATTCGCAGTTAGGACGCGGACTCCTCTGCCTCAAAATTTAATTTCACGAGTAATTATTTAAAACACCTCCGCATCGCGGACTTGTTCGAAGACGGTGATTTCATGACTTTTCTCATGTTTAGCTATTTAAAATCATTCATAAACAACATGAGATCGTTCCAAACACAAATCATAATCCTTCAATCCATAATTCCATTCAAGGATTAGTTAAGAGTCAAGTTAAGAGCAGTTAAGATCAAAGTCAATAGTCAAGTCTAGAGAAGTTCTTAAACTTTTTCAAAAATCTTTTACAAATGTTTTAACTTTGTTTTAAGACTTAAAGTTCAAGTTGAGTAAAGTTTGAAGTCTATTTCTTCAAAAGTATATTGGGAGTATGTATTCCCAAAGATTAAATGTTTTCACATTTAAACAAGAAAAGAAACTGAGCTTTCATAAAGAGCCTTTGTGCTAGTTTTTCAATAAAGAGGAAATTTTGATTTCCAAAAGAGCCTATGAGCTAGTTTTTCAGTAAAGAGGAAACTGAGATTTTCAAGAGGGCTTTTAAGCTAAGTTTTGAGTAATTATCTCAAATCAAAGAAAGAGTTTGTTTTTACAAACACATGAGCTAAGTATATTTTGGGAGTAGTATTGAGCACTGATATGGGGATGTGAGTCCATATCAACTCAAGTCTCCATAAATCATGTAGCCACCATGGGTAGAAAAGGGTCATACTTTTTAGATGAATCCTTTTCACATAGACTAGTGGATCCACTAAGTGAGTTAGGTCCTATACCACGACAAGGTATAGGATGGTCTTTGGCAGCGTGAGGTAAATTGTTGTATCACCACTTAGGCTCATAGTGGTGGTTGTCGGTTAGATAATCTCCCCCAAAAATTATATTATTTTCTTATATGAGCAAAGTTGAGTTTGTTACTGCATTTTATTTAACGAACTAACATGTTTTCAACTGTTTTATAAGCTTTATATATATTGCATGTGTTTTATTGCTTTATATTTGAGTTAAGTTATTCAGAAGTTGAGAAGAGCCAGGTGATTGTTCCTTTCAGATTTTTTTCAAGCCTATGTTGTGTTTAGCTTTCCAACTCGCATACTCGTATATTCAATGTATTGATGCCAGTTGGCCTGCATCGTATTATGATGTAGACACATGTAACTAGGATCGGCATCTAGCGCATCGTTGATCCAGTGAGCAGTTCAGAGTCTGTTGGTGAGCCTCTTTGCATTCCAGAGGATCCCTTTTGTTCACTTTCAGTATTAGATAGTTCAGTAGGATGTCGTAGGCCTGTCCCGACATCCATATTAGTTGTTTTAGACGCTTCATAGATAGTCAGTCAGATGTTAGTTCATTCGTTATCATTTTTGTTATTGACTTATGTTCAGATTTAAGTTGCCATTTTGGCTAAGTTAAATGTTTATTTTCAAAACATTATGAGTTCAATTTGAGAAAAATAAGTTGTTTAGCATTTGAATTCCTTTCTTATTGCATATAGTCTTCCGCTGATTAAGTAAGCCAGGCCAAGGGTTCACTTGGGGCCAACAAGGGTTCTCGAGTGCCAGTCTCGCCCAGCGTGTAGGCTCGGGGCGTGATAAATATGGTATCAGAGCACCGAATTCAAGAATCCTAGGGAGTCTATGAATTCGTATCAGTAGAGTCCAATTTATCGGTGTAAAGCGCGCCACATCTATAATTAAAGGCTGCAACATTTAGGAAAATTCTCACTTCTTTCACACTTATTTCGTGCGTTAGAGTGATCTCTAAAAAGTTTCCCTCTAATTCTGTAACGACCCGCTAGGTTGCTTTGAGAACTAGGACTAATTTGATTCTTCTGGAAAAAAAATTTATAGGGGTATTTTAAACTATTCGGTAATTACGAGTATCTAGTTGATGAATTTTTATTTAATGAGTATTATAGTTATTAGTTAGTGGACCAATTCCATAATTTAATTAATACCCAAGTAATTTAGCCCATGTAAATAGATGAATTAAGAATAATTGAGGGTTAATAATTCTTTGTCACCCCCACAACCCACTAAAACTTCAATCTACACACAACGAGGAGAATCATCGCATAACCACAACCTTCACAAAATCTGCCAGGTAAAAGAAAAATAATTTTAGTTGATATTGTCGTGTGTGTATGTGTTGTCTGAGTAGGAATTTTATTTGGCTTAACGGGTTAGAAATATGTTGTAAGTTATTGCTGCCAACAAATCAGTGCTAGCAAAATTTCGGCCGAAATTTGTCATTATTGGATATAGAATTGTGTTGATAAGATTTCGGCTGGAACATAAATAATAAATAAAGTTAAGGAAAGCAAATTTTGGAAACTTGACACTATACCGTAGGATGGTTTCTTTGGAAGGATAAATTAATTGTTAATTAGGATAGAGTAATCATTACGGTAATGATTGACTCATAATTTTAAGAGGTAATTCATCTAAAAAGGAACTGAAGTATAGTAATTATGAAGGCTTGGAGCTTTTGTTAAATTTTTGTTAGTTTCTGTTGCTACTCTTGTCACTATTAATTATTAAGCATAATGGATATATATGAACATTATTAGAGTATGTTATTTAGTGGAATTAAGATGTAATTCTAGGCTTAAAATTTAGGATTATGAGACTTGACATATTAGATGGCACCAAAATTTAGGAATTTCAATATATATCATGGGTGTTAGTTTGGTGTCATTAGGTTGGATGAGATTTATATATCATTTTGAGTTAATGATAGGTGAGTGGATGTAAGGTGCTGCGTAGTGAATAGTACAAATGTTGTTTGTTGCTTTGGTTCAGGATCACTATATCACTTAGTTAAATTCGTAGCATATTTTGTGTCTTGAAATATTCTGGTGGTGTTCACAATAGTTTACCAATAGTGGTTAATTGGTCCAAAAGTGACCATCATGGTTAAGTTGATAATATATTTAAAAAGTGCGAAATTTAAGGGGAATAAGATGGTAACATTCGTGAAGTTTGAATAAGTTTTGGGGTTCGGGATAGAGGTATAGCTCGATGGATGTCTATAGATTCGTTTACTTATGAATAATGCATATGTGATAGATTGTGAACGTGTTGAAGCTTTGCGAAATGGAAGGGCAAAATCTTGAGGATTCATGACACGTGTTCAGCATTCGAGGTATGTTAAGACTTTTTAGACTTCGTTGAAGTACGTTTTCCTAATTAAATATTAAAAATGAAATAGACAATTGGTAAGGGTGAAAGATGGGGTCTCGTACCAATGGTGTGACGGGCATTGGTACGAGTACCTGTGTTATTAAAGGGAAAGTTTATTACTATAATATGATAGATTGTAATTCGAGAATGCCAAAGCATATGGGCATTAGCTGATGTACTTAGTGAATTGATTTATTTTGTATGGTTGTGTTTCCTTATTGAACCCGTATAATTGTGATAATTGAGGTGATTATATGTCATAGCGACATTTGATTTATTGAGATGTTGCATCATCCCCTTTTATTGATATCATATTGTGCACATGCATTGACATGAGATTGAGTATGATTAAAGGTCTAACACGTGGAGATCGTCTGTGTTGAGATCGAGTTATAATTATAATTTGGGCACGTGGAGATCGTCCGTGTGAGTGAGTGGTTATGATTATAAGTTGGGCACGTGGAGATCGTCTGTGGTGGGAATTGTTTGATTTTATGATAGTGCATTGAGATCGTCCGCAAAGACACGTGGAGATCGTCCGTGTCGGTATATGGACCTCGCGAGTCCCCCATGGGTCATGAACTCTCGATGTATTTCCGACGATTATCATGTATATACAGTTGAGAGAGTACTTGGCATCTGAGGCATATCATTCATGGTGTCACATTTCATTGCATCTCATTACATCCCTCATTCTCGTTGATTATGTGTGTTATTGGTGGTTAAACATTTCCTGACATTTAATTATCTCTATTGACGAAAACTTGGTTGATAAGTATAATGTGGACTTGTAAAAAAAATTAAAGGATTATTTTCTGATATACTCCTGTCACTACTTCTTTGTTGTCGGTCTATGAGATATACTGGGTACACGTGGTTTCGTACTCATACTACACTTGCTGCACTCTTTTGTGGTGCAGATTGTATTTCGAATTCGAGCATATTTCTTGGAGCTTGAGTCTGAGTTTGGTTTATCTTGGAGTTGTGGTGAGCTGCTTGGAAGTTCTGCGGCCCATACCTTTATCTATCTCTAGTTATTAGGTTGTTTTGGTATTCTGATAGGATATTTCTTATGTTTAGACTTGTTATATAATTAGAGACTTGTATTGACTTTTAGAAGCTCTTGTACTTATGACACTAAATCTTGGGATGGTAATTTAGGTTTCTGCATTTCATATTTGTAAATGACTTAGTGATTGAATATGATGTTTTCACTTATCTTTCTACTTTAAATATTGAATTGAATTGGTAAAGTATTGGGTTGG
>JAJOOF010011448.1:0-14350 GCA_029582545.1 Solanum lignicaule
ATTTTGGACAAAAGAAACTCTATTCTTTCTTGGATATACTTCATCAAACTTACAAAATAGAGAAGATTCATGAAGTTGACCTGACTAATTTGGGATTGAGGCATAATTATTGTTTTTTAGTACTATTTTTCTCAAGCAAACATATCAAAGTACCCCTTAATCCCTAATTAACCATCACAGTTTCTGGAAAGCGAAAAAAATAATTTTGATCATTCTATTATACGAACCAGCATTTATATGATTTAGGAACGATAGTACACCCGTATAAGCTAATGAACTTATTGCTCTAAAAGTAAATCATTGTAATTGGATTACAAAAGGCTTGATTACATTTCGATTTCGTGCAACAATTGAACAGAAAAAGAAAAACTTACGAAAATTCTTGAAAAGCATATACAGTAGGATTGATTTTGGGAACCACTACCGGTAATCTTTCGAAGAGCACTGAAGCGACAATTTTATCATTGTTGGATGAAGAAAACCATCGTTTACCTATCGCAGATCGACCCGCAGATGAACAGCACCTCTGCATTTTCATAAACCCCAAATTCCACAGTACTGAAAGTGAAATGAAATTTCTCGGGTTGAAATTTATGGGCTTGGGATTCAGATTGGAATTTATGGGCTTGGGACTTGGGTTGAGTATGAAATTTCAATAAAGATTATTAAACTTATCTATTCTTTAAGTATTGATTTTTCAGCTTATAAACACTTTTAGTTTGATTAATCGTTGTATTATTGTATTTCTATCATATTTTAGTATTGCTTGATCCAAAGGCGGTGAAATTTTCATATGTTGCGTGAAGTATATATTATTTTCATATTGCTTTTATTGCGTATCTTATTGTAAAGCTTAAATAGTTTTCACTTCATATTCATGTATTGATTCAGTTGAGTTGTTTTATGGGGATACTAGTTCTATGGGACAAAAGAGTTTGGAATGGGGATACTAGTTCTATGGGACAAAAGAGTTTGGAATGGGGATAATGTGTTTTGTTAAACATAAGTATCAATACTAGTTTATCCTATTGAAGACAAAATTGATTTTCTTGGAAGATCAATTTGTGTCCATCTAGTGTTGACACTTAGTGTCACGCTCCAAGCCTACACCTGGACGTGATGGATGTGTTGGGTATTAATTACTCTGAGTTTGTTACCATAAATAGGTTTTTCTTTTTAAGAAAAGGTTTTAATATTTGGTTAATTCTTTTCTTGTAGGAAAAGGTTTAGGACTCTATAAATAGAGGTTTGTTCCTTCTAACTTAATCAGCATTCACAATGTAGTCCTAGGGTTTTGAGAGTTTTGGTTATGGGGGAGAATTTGTGAACCTCCTTGTATTCCGAGTGATTTGGTTGAGGTTGTTTCTCTCTATATTTTGTACTCTCATATTTATATAGTGGATTTCTCATCTCCTTTGTGGATGTAGGTCAATTGACCAAACCACGTTAAATCTCTGTGTCTTTTGGTATATTTCTCGTTTGTCTTCTTACTCGTGGTCTTTCGAAGTTTGCTTTGCTAGTTTCTGCATGACACCTAATTATTTTCGATCCTAACACGATGATGCAACAAGTAAGGCATATTGCTTGTATTTTGAGCATTGGTCGTTAAACCTCAAATCGTCTTGTTTGTTTTCCAACTGGAGCTAAGTAGAATCGAGAGGATTCATTTGTGGAAAAATTATATAGTTTATACATAGTTAAAATAAATACATTTTATGTATATATATATGGTAGAATTGATTTCTTCGTGTATTTACTTCTTCATATCATATTTTAAACTAATGAAAAGTCGTATTCTGTCAATGTGATATCTACGCAAGGAAATCACAAATGTAACTTGTTGGTTTCTTTTTTTCTGTGTTTGAAAATACTTTTAACCTACATGTTAAAAGTGAAACACAACACGAAAGTTAAAAACAAGAAAGCTTCCACTATAGAAATATTAAGGGCCGTTTGGCCATAGATTTCCCAAATAATATTTGGGGGAAAATTTGGCAAATAGTGTTTGTCCATATAATTTGCCATTATTTGGCAAATATTTTTGGCAAATATCCCAAATTCCCAAATACTAGTTTTTTCTAGTATTTGGGCCAAATCTCATTATTTGGGATCTTTTGAAAATTGAAATTTTACCCCAAACTTTTATCTTTTACAAAAATACCCTCTATAGTAGTTGTTTGTGTCGTATTACATAATTTTTCATGTGAACACCAAAGTAGTGATGAAATATTCAATGAATATTAAATGATGATATGGTTGTTGATGAAAATGATGAACAATCGGCTCAGGGTAACAAAGTCATGTGTTTTGTCTACTTCACGATGTATGGAATGATGCTTGTTGCACTCACTCCAAACTACCACATTGCTCTAGTGTCATGTACACTATTTGTTATTGTTGCAACGAAGATTCAATTGGCTTGTAATACAAACTTATGGTTAGTTTTGATAGTTTTTAAAACTTATGGGTATAAAACATATTTTTCTAAAAAAGTGAAATATATTTCCCAAATACTATGGCCAAACACATGGTGAAATTTCACCCAAATTTTCACCCAAATAATATTTACCAAAAATATTTAGAAATTTATGGCCAAACTCTAGCTAATAATAGTGGTAACATATGCCCCAACAAGGGGGAATTATATTACTACAAGTGAAACAAAGCAATTAGGAAGAAAAAAAAAAAACCAACATGGCTTCATTCTTGATTCTACACTTGACTTAGAGTTGGCCGAATGAGTGAGCAAGGTAAGTGGCAGGTTCAGATTGCTCGTAATATGAATGCTCGTCGGGGAAACGATCGTGCTGATCAGGACCACCCACCACAGCCCCCACTAGTACGTTCGGGTTTGGTGATTGTGAATTCATCACACTGAAACCAGACCTGCATTGTATCTTTTCTGGATGGTTCGCGATTGAGGATCCCCTGTGATGAATCCTCTGTGGATACCTAGCTCCATGTATGACATTTTTAGTGGATTGTCTCCTAACAAATAATCCACCTGCGAGTTCAAAAAAAAGGAACGAGGCTCAACTTTTATGCACTGATTAAATCCTCTTGTCCATCACACCAAACGACCCCTGAGGGTTTGCTATATACTTAAAATATTCACTTTCATTGTTGAGCAATGTGATAAAAAGAAAGTCAAAGTACACACAATATTCAGCACTAGCAAATTTGTAATTTCCTGCTACTTTACATGTCTCAAGGCTTGCGTTTGCATCTGTAGGAAGGAGAAGAAATTCTACAATGTCGCCAAGGAGATTCAATCACTCAAGCAACGAATCATGGATATCTCTCGTAAACGAGAGACTTATGGTATTACAAATATCAATAATGATGGAGAAGGGCCAATTAATCAATCTGCCATGGTTAGAACATTGAGGAGAACTACCTCCTATGTGGATGACCAGGATTACATTTTTGTTGGACTTCAAGATGTTGTTCGAACATTGCTAGATGAACTTCTCAAAGCAGAGACTCGTCGAAGTGTTGTCTCCATTTATGGAATGGACGGATTAGGCAAGACCACTCTTGCAAGAAACCTCTACAACAATCCTAATATAGTCAATAGCTTCCCTACACGCGCTTGGATATGTGTTTCTCAAGAGTACAACACAATGGATCTCCTTAGGAATATCATAAAATCCTCTTGCAATTGTTGTATTGAGCAGACTACTTTCGCATAAAAAGGGGCTAAACGAATGGCAAAAGGTGAAAGATCACCTTTGGAAGAACATTAAAGAAGATAAATCTATTGAAATCTCCAACATACTATCCTTAAGCTACAATGATTTGTCAACTGCGCTCAAGCAATGTTTTCTCTACTTTGGTATTTTTCCACAAGATCAAGTGCTCGGGGCTGATAACATAATACGGTTGTGGATGGCCGAGGGTTTCATACCCAGAGGAGAAGAAAGAATGGAGGATGTCGCTGAAGGCTTCTTGAATGAACTTATAAGACGAAGCTTGGTTCAAGTGGCTAAAACATATCGGGAAAGATTTACTGAATGTAGGGTTCATGATTTACTCCATGATCTTGCGATACAAAAGGCATTGGAGGTAAACTTCTTTGACATTTATGATCCAAGAAGCCACTCCATATCCTCTTTGTGTATCAGACATGTGATTCATAGTCAAGGAGAAAGGTACCTCTCACTTGATCTTTCTAACTTAAAGTTGAGGTCAATTATGTTCTTCGATCAAAATTTTCGTAAGATGAGTCTTATAAACTTCAGGAGTGTGTTCCAACATCTATATGTGTTGTACTTGCATATGCATGGTGGGAATATGTCTATAGTACCTGATGCCATAGGAAGTTTGTACCACCTCAAGTTCTTAAGATTGAGAGGCATCCAAGGTCTTCCCTCTTCCATTCGCAACCTCAAGAATTTACAGACACTGTATGTCAATGACGGCATACAGTATTGTGAACTACCCCATGAGACAGCTGAGCTAATAATTCTAAGACATTTTGTTGCCCTGTATTCAAAACCTCTGGAACGTATAAGCAAACTCACTAGTCTTCAAGTTCTTCAAAACAACTGTTGTGATCAGTGGAAAGATGTTGACCTTGTTGATTTAGTCAATCTTCGAGAATTAAGCATGCATGATATTACCAAATCTTACTCCCTAAACAACATTAGAAGCTTGAAAAACCTTAGCACTCTCAGATTGTTTTGTTGTGCTGATGAATCATTCCCATCTCTTGAATTTGTTAATTGTTGTGAAAAGCTCCAGAAATTGAGATTAGAAGGGAGAATAGAGAAACTGCCTGATCTGTTTCCAAATTCCATCACAACGATGGTTCTGAGGTTCTCAGTACTGACAGAAGATCCGATGCCTATTTTGGGAATATTGCCAAACCTGAGGAATCTCGATTTGCTTAGAGCTTATGAAGGAAAAGAAATAATGTGCAGTAATAACAGCTTCAGTCAACTAGAGTTCCTTTATCTTTATGATCTTGAGAAGCTAGAAAGTTGGGATTTAGGCACAAGTGCCATGCCTCTGATTAAAGGTCTTGGTATCCATGACTGTCCAAATTTAAAGGAGATTCCTGAGAGAATGAAAGACGTGGAGTTGTTGAAAAGGAATTATACGTGGTGAAGCTTTTGAAGTATATATCATGTCTTATTTTGGCCTCATAATCGTAGATTTTAGTGTTTCTGCCAAGCACTTGAAGACATTGGTTATTTCAGGGCTGTCAATGAGAGTGGTTTTAGTTGTTTGATTTCTTATTGTTTTAAGCTTTTTGAGCGAGTCTAATTGGTTTGAACATAATTGTTTTTGCCAAAAATGATTTTGTGATGTATTAATTAATTGTCTACTGTATGTTCCCTTACTTATCCACATTTAAGACAATGCTTTATATGTTAAATTAAAATTAAAAATAGTATATGGTACTCTCTCTTGTTCACAATTTAGTATTTTTTGTTCCTCCTTGAATAGCAAAGAAGTTCATTTATCTAACTAGCTTTGGTATCTTAAGTTTTTGGTTTTTGGTTTCAGACAGATTCGAAAACTACTTATACTGCAAAATTAGAGATGCAACGCATACCAAAATAATCCAATCACTAGAAGTCTAATTTACTGACTCAAATTTAATTACATGCCTTTTTCACCTAACTGACTCTAGATTTGTTGGAAAGGATAACAGAAGGAGATCTAAAAATTTACCTTCATGATCTATTAAAAGAATGCAAATGTGATGTATGGCAGAGAGAAGCATGGGAGAATTTGAAAAGAGCATTCCCGGATAGCAAGAATGGAAGCAGTTATTAGGGAAAATGATCTTGAATCAAAATCGAAAGGATAATCGATGAACTTGAAGATTCACAAAAGAAATTGTTTGTCCAACAACAATTCCATCACTTTTGTATCCTTCATAACTCACCTTGCTTATCCAAAATTTCGACAAAAGTTTTTATGAAACAGAGAGAACGATGAACAAGAAGAAGAAATTTAATTTTTGAATTTTTTGGTTAGTTACACTATATGATTGAATTCTTGACAATAATTTGGAATGGAATAGCACAATTTATGAGATCTTAATTTGATTTTTAGTTTTTTTTTTCCTTAATTAGTGCAACAGATGGATACTATGAGATCTTAATTTGATTTTTCAACTTTGTTTTTCCTTAATAAGTGCAACAGATTGATACATAATGTATCCGGATTCTTAATTATGTATCTGAAATGCCTAAAAAACATGAGATTTGTGTAATTAGAAAAATAATAGGGATAGAAGATAATTTAAGTTTTACACTATGAGATTTATTTAAGTTATACATAAAGAAAATTTATTTGCTTTATTGATTCTCGTAATTTTTCATAATAATTTCTTCTTCTTCCATTGATTATTAGGCTTTTAATAAAGATTCTTTTCTGAGTTGTTTATTTTTTTCATTTGTTATTGACAAAGTATGTCTGCTTCATCACATATGGAATTGATTTAATTTCCATTTCAGTTGCATTGATATTCTTTATTACATAAAGAATAATTTTCTTTTCTATTTTTGTTTGATAAGATACAAATAATCTTAATTATTATTCTGAAGAAAAATAATGTTACACCTTGTGCATCAATAAAGCCATACGTAGAAGTAAATAAATACAGTATATTTTTGTATGTATCATTATAACTTTTTCTTTTTTTTTTTGGCATAATTTTAAAGAGCAAGTTCAAAGTTGCTATCTAAGACTTACTCAAAAAAAAAATTAAAAAAATAGAAGATAAATATTCGTAGAAAAAAAATAATTAGAAAAGATAAAAAAATTTATAATTTATTTATGGACAAGATATTATATTGTTATGACTTATGAAATATAATTATGGTATTGTTTTTTTTCTTATGAAATATTAATTATCTAAATCATATTTAAAATTTTATTTTAATTAATTAAATCTTAGTCATTAATTTTTAGAGCAACTTTCACATATAGCAAACACAAAATTCATATTTGTATGCTATAGCAAAGTTTGCATAATTGCGCTCTATATCAAACATAAATATGTATATTTCGCTATACATATACAAAAGAAAATAGTTGTATAATCTGCTTTGGTATACATATACAAAAAGATCAATTGTATAAAGTGAGAGAGGCGAGTGACGCCTCTCGCGAGATCTGGGAGAGTGGCGAGCGAGATCTGGGAGAGGGGAGAGAGGGGAACGAAAATATATGTATATATACAATTTTCACGCATTTTATACATTTGCGTTTTTCTATAAAGTGAGAGAGGTGAGTGAGAGAGCGAGATCTGGGAGACTGGTGAGCGAGATCTGGGAGAGGGGAGAGAGGGGAACGAAAATATATGTATATATACAATTTTCTCTCGCTTTATACAAACACAAACGCATTTTATACAATTTGCGTTTGTTTGTATAAAGTGAGAGAGGCGAGATCTGGTAGAGTGGCGAGCGAGATCTGGGAGAGGGGAGAGAGGGGAACGAAAATATATGTATATATACAATTTTCTCTCGCATTATACAAACACAAACGCACTTTATACACTTGCGTTTGTATAAAAAACGAGAGAGGCGAGGGAGAGAACGAGAGTGGCGAGCGAGATTCACCAGGAGAGAGGTGAAATAGCAACAGTTTGCTATGAGGTACAATTAAATCAAACTATATTTATAACATTTAATTTGAATTAATAGTTTGCTATTATATACAATTTTCCCTAATTTTTACCTATGGCATGTGTTCTCACATCCAAGCAAGAACTTGGGGGGAATGGAGAGAAAAGAAATGAAGAGGAGCTAGATCTTAATACGTCTGTACCTTAACATGAGTGACATTCAAGTATTCAATAAAAAAAGAAGAAGATATTTTTCTTTTATTATATGCTTTTGAAATAAACCTGTAATGACACTTCCACAAATTATAAAAAGAGTTTTTCTAACTCTATTTTATATAATTTATTTTTACAAAATTTCTTACATTACATGGAGTCAATGGACGAATTTGGTGACACACAATAAGATAAGGATATTAGAAACATGAGTTGGGACCGTATAAATTTACTATAATAATAGGGGTCAAACGTGCAACGCACGTTCCGAAGACTAGTTAATTAATAAGGGATATATTGATAAATATGTATATATGTAAGGGATATTTTAGTCTTAAAAAATTAATTTTAGCTTCTTCCCAACAGTAGAAAAACTGCTTCTGCTTTCATTTAAAAGCAATTTTAAGAATTTGTCAAACACTTAATTTTTTTTAAAAAAAAACACTTTTGACCTCCCAACAGCAATGCCAAACAGGCTCTTAAGTAGAGTTTCTGAAATGTTTTTTCCTAATTTTTATGCAAGAATTAACCATAAAGTGTTCTGCTTGTTTGAATTAATTAGTAAAAAAAACATTTTTTATATTAAGGAGTACTGTGGAATTTGCTTTAGTCAGAGAGCGCTTCCCCTCAAATGAGCCCAGCACAAATTTGAGATAATCGAGCTCTAGCGGGTACCAGACATCGAGTGAGAGATCAGAAAAAAAAATACAACTACAATAAAATACCAAACTTAAAAAACAATTTACATATAACTCATCCGGCATTACATGATTATCATATGATTTTTTATATAGTTCGACTGTAATTTTGAATTTCAACGAATTATAATTAAAAATTCAGTCCCAAAACTAATTCAAATTTTACCCAAATAATCTGAAATTTTATGTTATTAGTCTCGTCGACGTTTCAGTTCTTTTGAGAAATCACCAATTCAAAACAAAATTCGTTTTCAGCAAATCAATTTTGAGATCTTGACCTTCAAGCTCTTACAAAATCTTTATGGAAAAACCTCCAAGGCTGAATTTGAATTAATTTGTGCTGACTTAAAGAATATTTTATTTCTTCTCTTCAAAGTTACAAAACACATCTTTATTTTTTCCTATAGATTCCCCTAACAAGGATAGTTAAAAAGAAAAGAAAGGTATCTATAATTTAAAGATGAAATTTGAACGTACTAAATTTAAAATTTCTCATTTTACTGTTAATAATATGATATTATAACCATATTGATATAATGAAAATTTTAAAACCATATATTTTAAAAATCTTCTAGTCCTGATTAAAATGGCGTACCTAGTCAAACATGTTTCGATAAAATAAAGCAAATGGAATATAATTAATTAGCTAATTAGCTAAAAGTGATTGAGGTGGAGGAACAATTAAACCAACTCTTCTGAATAATAAAATTTAATCTAATATGATAGTATGTCTTTTTAAATAAAGTATAAAGTACAGAAATATCGTGATATTTGACCCAGGGAACTTATTGCCAAGGGCCTTTTTGGAACAACATTTACCTCCATGAGGTAGGGGTACGATCTGCATACATTTTACCCTCTCCAGACCCTACTTCTTGTTGTTGTTTGCCCTCTCCAGACCCTGGGGGACTTGTGCCTTAGGACATAATTTCTTGTCTAAACACACAACTTGTGCCAATGAAGCAGTGGCCTAGCCACATATAGCTTAGGGTGTTCAATCAGACATCTTTCGTTGAAAAATTATACTATGTATATAAGAAATTATACAAAATATATAAGTTAAAACTTATTTTTCATACATATATACTAAATCTTGAACATTACTTGTGTCATGCAACTTTTGGCTTCACCACTACACAGAGCATAACTTGTGTAATGCAATTTTAAATTCTTGGCTTGCACTTAGTAGAGAATATATACTTTTAGAACTTTTTTAACCATTAAATACTGAATTCCATGTTAACAATATTCATCACTTATCAAACTCTCAATATTCATCTCTCAATCTACTGCTTCCAAATATTAGTTTCCATACACACTACTTCTTCTTCTTCTTTTCAACCCTAAAGATGGCTGATGCCTTTGTGTCATTTGCAGTTCAAAAATTGGGTGATTTCCTCGTACAAAAAGTTTCACTGAGAACAAGTCTGAGAGATGAAGTTACATGGATGAGAAATGAGTTACTCTTCATGCAGTCTTTCCTCAAAGATTCAGAACTAAAGCAATGTGTAGATCACAGAGTTCAACAATGGGTGTTTGAAATCAACACTATTGCTAATGACGCTGTTGCTATACTCGAGACTTACAGTTTCGAGGCTGGTAAAGGTGATAGTCGTCTCAAGGCTTGTGCTTGCATCTGTAGGAAGGAGAAGAAATTCTACAATGTTGCCGAGGAGATTGAATCACTCAAGCAGCGAATCATAGATATCTCTCGCAAGCGAGTAACTTATGGTGTTACAAATATCAATAATAATTCAGGAGAAGGTCCAAGTAATCAGGTTACAAAATTGAGGAGAACTACCTCATATGTGGATGACCGGGATTACATTTTTGTTGGCTTTAAGGATGTTGTACAAACATTGCTAGCTGAACTTCTCAAAGCAGAGCCTGGTCGAAGTGTCCTCTCCATTTATGGCATGGGCGGATTGGGCAAGACCACTCTTGCGAGAAACCTCTACAACAGTCCTGATATACTCAATAGCTTCCGTACACGCGCTTGGATATGTGTCTCTCAAGAGTACAACACAATGGATCTTCTTCGGAATATCATAAAATCCATCCAAGGTTGCACTAAGGAAACTCTAGATTTGTTGGAAAGGATGGCAGAAAGAGATCTTGAAATTTATCTTCGTGATCTATTGAAAGAACGCAAATACCTTGTGGTGGTTGATGATGTATGGCAGAGAGAAGCATGGGAGAGTTTGAAAAGAGCATTCCCAGATGGCAAGAATGGCAGCAGAGTCATTATTACCACGCGCAAAGAGGATGTCGCTGAAAGAGCAGACGACAGAGGTTTTGCTCATAAACTTCGTTTCCTAAGTCAAGAAGAAAGTTGGGATCTCTTTCGTAGGAAACTACTTGATGTTCGATCAATGGTTCCAGAAATGGAAAGTCTAGCTAAGGATATGGTGGAAAAATGTGGAGGCTTACCTCTTGCAATTGTTGTATTGAGCGGGCTGCTTTCCCATAAAAAGGGGCTAAACGAATGGCAAAAGGTGAAAGATCACCTTTGGAAGAACATTAAAGAAGATAAATCTATTGAAATCTCCAACATTCTATCATTAAGCTACAATGATTTGTCAACTGCGCTCAAGCAGTGTTTTCTCTACTTTGGTATTTTTCCAGAAGATCGAGTGGTCAAGGCTGATAATATAACATGGTTGTGGATGGCCGAGGGTTTCATACCCAGAGGAGAAGAAAGAATGGAGGATGTCGCTGAAGGCTTCTTGAATGAGCTGATAAGACGAAGCTTGGTTCAAGTGGCTAATACATTTTGGGAAAGGGTTACTGAATGTAGGGTGCATGATTTACTCCATGATCTTGTGATACAAAAGGCATTGGAGGTAAACTTTTTTGACATTTACGATCCAAAAAGCCACTCCATATCCTCTTCATGTATTAGACATGTCATTCATAGTCAAGGAGAAAGGTACCCCTCACTTGATCTTTCTAACTTAAAGTTGAGGTCAATTATGGTCTTCGATCCAGATTTTCGTAAGTTGAGGTCAATTATGTTCCAACATCTATATGTGTTGCACTTGGATATGCATGTTGGGAATATGCCTATAGTACCTGATGCCATAGGGAGTTTGTACCACCTCAAGTTCTTAAGATTGAGAGGTATCCGTCGTCTTCCCTCTTCCATTGGCAATCTCAAGAATTTACAGACACTTTGTGTCAATGAGGGCGGACACTTTATCCAACTACCCCTCAAGACAGCTGACCTAATAAATTTAAGACATTTAGTTGCTTCGTATTCAGAACCTCTGGTACATATAAGCAAACTCACTAGTCTTCAAGTTCTTCAAGGCGTTAGTTGTGATCAGTGGAAAGATGTAGACCCTGTTGATTTAGTCAATCTTCGAGAATTAAGCATGCATGATATTACCAAATCTTACTCACTAAACAACATTAGGAGCTTGAAAAACCTAAGCACTCTCAAATTGTATTGTTTAAATATGGAATCATTACCATCCCTTGAATTTGTTAATTGCTGTGAAAAGCTCCAGAAATTGTGTTTAGATGGGGGAATAGAGAAACTGCCTCTGTTTCCAAATTCCATCACAATGATAGCTCTTTGGAACTCAACACTGACAGAAGATCCGATGCCTATTTTGGGAATGTTGCCAAACCTAAGGAATCTCCAATTGTTTAGAGCTTATGAAGGAAAAAAAATAATGTGCAGTGATAACAACTTCAGTCAACTAGAGTTCCTTATTCTTGATTATCTTTGGAACCTAGAAACATGGGATTTAGCCACAAGTGCCATGCCTCTCATTAAAGATCTTCTTATCCATCGTTGTTCAAAGCTGAAGGAGATTCCAGAGAGAATGAAAGACGTGAAGTATTTCAAACATATAAGTCATATGAAGTCGTATTTTTGATAATAGGAAAGGTAAATATACAAGCAAATCCCAATCCTACATAACTTTCTTCATTTTTTTCTTTTTTTATATAAATAATATTTGCCTTAAACAGGAGATGAAGTTGTCACTCGAAGACATTCAAGTTGATGAAGATGGGTTGTCCAAGCATCAATCAAGTTTCCGTCACTTTACTGATTTTTTGGTTTTTGGCTTTTTTATTAGTGTGTGGAATTGATTGTAAGAGAATTTTTTATTTTTTTGGTGGGGGGGGGGGGGCGGGGGGTGAAGGGGAATTGTATGCAAAAATGATTTTGTGATTATTTAATTAATATACATCTAGTATATAATAATATACATCTGGTACAATAATATTACAAAACTTTTATATTTCTTTTTTACAAAAATATTGTAAAACTTGATATACAATAATTTATATATGAATATTATACAAAATTATAAGAGGTATTTATACACCTATATACAATAATGTATAATTTTATACCCTATAATACAAAACAGAATTTCGTCAAACTTTGCAACTTGATTTCTCTCAAACGGCAAGATTGAATCTTCTGAAAATTTGTGGGGAAGTATAGTGATGGTCTATCATCCCCAATAGGCGAGACATAATGAATCACAATAGACATCTTTGCAATATAATGCAAATACAAAAATATTTAAGCTAAATAAGATATAAATTTTATTTTTAAGAATGAATAACTAAAGCTTGCAAACAACAAGGTGGAGACAAACAACTTATTCTTAGAAATTAAGCAATGCATATTATTTTGAATATGACAAAGCAAAGAAGCAATAAAAATTAATGGCATACTACATATATTGGCCCCTAAACTTGGCTTCAAATTTTAACTTTGACCTCCAACTTTCATAATGCACAAATAGGCACTTTAACTATCCTACCTTTAAATAAATAAACACGCGATTTTCGGAGCCAAAAGCGTGAAATGCATGTGGGCCCGTTTTCCTGTCTATTTGACACCTTTTCAATTTGCCATGCATTTATTTCAATCTTTTTTAATGGATATGGACCCTACCTCACTAATTCCATTCCCTTCTCTTTATTTTTGCCTCACAACTTCTTCCTTCACTTTCATTTTGTGGTAAATTAATATTTGAAAATGTCAATTATTCAATTTATAATTTATTTGTCTTATTTCTTTTTTTTTTTTAATTTATGTGTATTCAAAGATTACATTTAAGATACTATAAATTATTAGACTTAATATTTAAAAAAATTTATTACAAATTTGAAAATTATGTAATATACACTATTAATTACAATAATTACTAATTTAAAATATTTTTTCAATATAATAAGAGCCTACAAACACACTATACGTTATATTTAAAAGTACTATAAATCATAATTAAAATATATATTTTTTAGAAAATTTTTTGTTGACTCTTGAAATTCTATTGGTGACACATGAATTTGAATAGATGGAACAATATATATTATTGAAAGTTAACAATACTATAAGTTATTCGAAAATGACGTTAATGATTTTTATAAATTATAACAAATTAGCAACTAAAATATTTTTGAAAAAACATACAAAAAATTAGTTGATGAATCAGCCACCACACCGTGGACATATATGCTTTTTGTGATTAAAATTGAGTTTAAGGGTTATTTTGGTCATTTAAGGATTTTTCTTTAAACTTCAAGCTTTATTAATAGTGATGTATTCATTTTAGAGTTAACATGAACATTTACTACCATATAAATATATATAATTTATTCAAATTTAAAACTATTTATTTAACGTCAGTTAAAAATTAACTTTTAAATTAATTATTAGCACGGGCTCTTCATCACTAGTATATAATATAATAAGCGGGAATAGAGAGGACCTTGGGGTCGACACGTGTTCCTTTTTCCTTCTGGACAAAAAAAGACTATACAGGCAGGAGGTCAACCTGTAAAAAAAAAGGGGGACCCATATTTTACTATTGAAGGATGCGTG
>JAJOOF010011449.1:0-20146 GCA_029582545.1 Solanum lignicaule
GTTAAAAAGACTTTTGAACGAAAGAATTATCAATGCATGCAAAACACTATTCAAGAATTGTTTATTTACTATTCATACTTTGTTAATCGCTCATGGTTCCCACAACCCTAGTTATGAAAGTTAGCTACTCATTATCTCAGAAACACAATCAAAATTTTTTGAAATAAATATGCTTGTGTTAATCATAAAAAGTTAAGAACAATAGCTAAACTATATTTTATTAATCACGAATACAAATAAATTATAAAGGAGAAGAAAGAATAAACCACAATTCTCCGGCCTCCACGACGGCTCTTCCAAAGTTCCTAAGCTAGAAGAAAATTTATATTGTGTCTTGTATCTTGGTTCTTGGCCTCCCTCCTTCCTTCAAATAATTATTTCTATGCATTATTTATAGATGTAGGAAACCCTAAATAAAATAATTGAGTCCAAATTAAATTAGGGATCCAAAACCAAAAGGAATTGGATTCCTTTTTCTCCGCGTGTAGCTTCCAATTTTGTGCGTGAAACTTCTTTTGACGTTACTGCCTTGGACCAGCAGGTAAGTTCTTCTTTCCTTATTTGCAAATAAATTATATTAATATTATATTAACTTATTTCCATTAAGCTGTCTGCTTTATTTCCTTCTTCAACCTTCCATTTTTTATTCGTTTTAGCTCCAAACTTCTTCATTTTTTCACCAATTTAATCCTACAAATAAAATATACCATTTAACACAATTCATAAAATTCATGCTAAAAAAGGACAAATATAAATAATAAATGCGAGGAAATAATGATTAAAAATATGTATTTTTAGCCTCATGTCACAGCCACACATCAGATTTGCATAAATTGATTTTTGGAGGAGAGAAAACACATTCAGAAACATGAGGAACAAAAGATTGATAGTAAAAACAATACCATTGTGGATTTCAAGCTATTTTAGCAAGGTTTTCATTGAAATTTTGTAATAGAGAAGATTATAGATGATTTTTAACTTTCGAATTTCATTTACCCAACTATGGGAAACGTGGCGGGTGTTGATTTTCATCTTTTCATCATGATTGGCTAAAATCCTAACCTTGGGGGTTTGACAATGTGACCAATTGTTGCCTTCTACTAAATGGGTGTTATTAATTAGTGACTTGTAGTGCTAATCTGAAGTGGGTCTAAATTATTATGGTGGTTTAACGTCATTATTGCATCTTTGGTGTAATAAATTTTAGAGTTTTGTGCTTTCTCGAGAGAGAAGTACAGAACCAACATAGTATTTTGACATCCTTAGTAGTGGGTTTTGACGGTTTCAACTTGAGAAAGTGAAACCCAAGACCCAACCTTTGTATCCAGCTCGAAAGAGTGGGTTTGATGAGAACGTGGGCTGGTTAACTTAATGATGGTGTTGAGGTTCAAGAGAACTCAATGGAAATAATGCAACTGTTCGAGAGAAAGTTGTTTTACTTATAGTCCATTCTACCCGTAATTGATTAGCATTATCGGTAAGGATTTACACCCATTAAGTTGAATTCGGCAGTTGGTTAGTCAATCCCTCAAGTGTTTGTTAGTTATTTGATTGTTTCTTGTTAATACTTTGAAATGTGTTGGTAACGACATCCTGAAAACTTGATTATTAAACTCTTTAGTGTGTGCTGCTCAGTTGTAAAGTTCATCATCATACCTTCGTATTTGAATTCAAAGAAAGCTACTCTCTGTGGGATCGACCCCAACTCAATTGGTTGGGTTATATACTAACTAACGATCATTGACACTTAGAACTGGATTAAGTGTCCTTGAAACGTTAATCAAAATGGCACCGCTGCCAGAGAGTAGCGTTACTTTGAATTCTTTGATCGAAGATTTGATTTGTGAATTTTTTGGTTGTTGTTGAATTGGCTTAGGCTGCATTGTGTAGTGTTGGTTGGACTACATAGAAGTAAAAATGAATAACAAAGAGGTGAATGGTAGTCAAGCAGGTCATCGGGACGGTATCGATGATATCAATAGTGTTTACAACCTATCTCATTCAGGTGAAATGGATGCAATTTGCATACCACAAGCTGATGGGAATGCAATATTTGAGGTCACTAGTACGACTCTTCATCTCCTCCAAATGAGGGGACTCTATGGAGGGCTAGAGCACGAAGACCTACATGAGCATGTAAGAAGTTTTACAGAGGTGTGTAGCCCGTTTTCATTCAAGAACGTGTCACAAGAGTCAATTCGACTTCGGTTATTTCCACTATCATTGATGGGGGGAAGCTAGCAAGTGGTTGACCGAGTTACCAAACAATTCCATCACATCATGGGAGGAGCTGATTATAGCATTCAATGCAAGATTATTTCCCCCCATCAAGGATGATGAAGCTTAGAGACGATATTCAAGGTTTCAAGCAATGGAAGGGTGAGCCCATCCATGAAACGTGGATGAGGTTTAAGAAACTCCTACTTAAATGCCCAACTCACGGGCTACAAAACGATTTGCTACTCCAATCTTTTTACCGGAGTCTTGATTCGGTTAATAAAGGGGTGGTTGATCAATTGGTACGAGGGGAAATCATGTTGAAATCATTTGAGGTGGCTTCATTTCTTCTGGATGACATGACTAAAATAAATCAAGTGTGGTACACCCAAGAGGATCAAGTCTCCCCTTTTTGTTTTAGAATGACACAAGAACAACTTGATAAGGAGAGAGTTAGGGATGAAAACATCAAGAAGATGTTGACCCAAATGGAACTATTACAAGAGCATATGATGGAGAATGTGGAAAAGCCCAAGGGGACAAGTGGAGTGTTTAGAGTTGAGGAGGGTTCTTCCTTCGATTATTCAAAGCCAGGGGAGAATCAAGGTTGGAACTCCAAGAGATATGAGAAGGGTTTCCACCCACGCTATTTACAGCGGGGCGGGAATCAAGGTTGGAACTATCACAAAGGGAAGAGCAAAGAAGATACTATCAAGATTGGGCTGAGCAAAGTGACTATTGGAAAAAGAAGGAGGACCATGAAGAGGACCACACTCACTCAAGTGAGACCCCAAAATCGAAAGGGAGTGCAAATAGTCCCCGAGTGAATGATTTTTTGTCACACATTTTTGATAAAGTCGAAGGTTTGCATGACTTGTTAAGAGGGATAAAATCCCACTTTTCATCATTGAACAATAAAGTGAACTTTCACGCAGATGCAATCAAGATACTTGAAGGTCAGTTGAGTTTACTTTCAGCACAATTGAAATCAAAAATGATAATGGAAGATGATGATATGGAGCGGGTTGTGGTTACTCGGAGTGGAAAGGTAGCAATAGGTGATGTGACGGGCAATGGAGAAGCTCAAATTCATGAAGAAGACAAAGGGATGGAGGAAGAAGATGCACCTATCCATCAAAGCATTTCCAAAGGACCACAAAAGGATATGGAGAAACAGAATCAAAGCCCAAAAGTTATGCAACCTTTACCCAAAGTATCTCCTCCATTTCCCTAACGTCTAAAGAAGAATAATGAGGATGAGAAGTTTAAGAAGTTTTTATCGGTGTTCAAGACATTATCAATTAATCTCTCTCTAGTGGAAGCATTGTTGGAAATGCTGGGGTATGCCAAGTTTATGAAGGAGTTAGTCACAAAGAAAAGGAGTTTGGATTTTGAGACAGTCGAAGTCTCCCATAGTTGTTGTGCAATTATGACTAAGGAGCTGATCAAAAAGAGAGAAGATCCCAGAGCGTTCACCATCCCTTGCACCATCGGCATGCTCCAATTTGCTAAAGCCCTATGCGATTTGGGAGCAAGCATCAACCTAATGCAATAGGCGATCTATAAGCAACTTGGGTTGGGGGAACTGAAAGCCACAACAATGAGACTCTTGATGGTGGACTGATCAATTAAACATCTCATGGGGATACTATATGACATCTTGGTAAAGGTTGACCGATTTATTTTTTTGACTGATTTTGTCATTCTCGATTGTGAAATAGATGCTAAAATTTACATCATTTTGGGGAGACCATTCTTGGCAACCGGAAGAGCGTTGGTGGATGTTGAAAGCGAAAAATTGAAGTTTCGGGTGAATGAAGATGAAGTAACCTTTAAT
Source organism: Solanum lignicaule (assembly GCA_029582545.1). Taxonomy (NCBI): domain Eukaryota; kingdom Viridiplantae; phylum Streptophyta; class Magnoliopsida; order Solanales; family Solanaceae; genus Solanum; species Solanum lignicaule. The sequence continues at coordinate 4,055 of JAJOOF010011449.1, forward strand.
GTGTGTAAGTCAATGAAACACCCAAGTGATATTCACGTGGTCTCCACTGTTGATGTTATTGATGAGGCTGTGGCTAGTGTGAGCCATTTGATGTGTATGAGTAAGCCACTTGAAGCCGTGCTTACTAACTATGATGAGTTCAAAATTCAAGGCTATGAAGAGGTAGTAGCGTCTTTATCAGGCTTGGGGGGGGGGTATTCAAAGACTCCGTTGAAGTTGGACATTGATTTAAAAATTTGAGAAAGTCCTCCCGCAAAGCCATCAACAGAAGAACCACCAAATCTAGAGTTGAAAGTACTTCCCTTCCATCTCTGAAATGCTTTCTTGGGGGCAAACAACACCTTACCAGTGATCATTGCAGTTGACTTGCTTGAATGGAAGATAAAATTGCTCCTTGAGGTGTTGAGAAGGCATATCAAAATTATAGGGTGGACTATCACTGACCTAGTGAGCATTCCTCCTGGTATTTATACTCACAAAATTCAGCTTGATAGTGATTGTAAGCCAAGTATTGAACATCAGCGGAGATTGAACCCACCGATGCAAGAGGTGGTGAAAAAGGAGATAATAAAGTGGTTGGACGCAGGTGTGATCTACTCGATTGCGGATAGCAAATGGGTAAGTCTGGTACAATGTGTACCGAAAAAGGGAGGCATCACAGTAATCTCGAATGAAAAGGGGGAACTTGTATCTATGAGACCGGTGACTGGGTGTAGAGTATGCATGGATTACGGGAAGATAAATTTGTGGACTGAAAAGGATCACTTTCCCTTGCCTTTCATGGATCAAATGCTTGATCGACTCTCCGAAGAGGTTGGTATTGCTTTTTGGATAGGTATTCCGGTTATAATCAAATATCCATTGCTCCGAAAGACCAAGAGAAAACAACTTTTATGTGCCCGTGTGGTACTTTTAAACAGATGCGTTTGGATTATGTAATGCTCCGGCTACATTTCAACATTGCATGTTATCTATTTTTGCTGACATGGTGGAGAATTCAATGGAAGTATTTATGGATGACTTCTCGATTGTGGGTGACACTTTTGAAGCATGTTTAGAGCACTTAGGACAAGTTCTCCAAAGATGTGTGGATACAAATTTGGTCCTAAATTGGGAAAAATGTCATTTCATGGTTAAGGAAGGTATAGTGCTTGGTCACAAAGTGTCGCAAAAGGGGCTTGAGGTTGATAAAGCAAAGATTGAAGTGATTGAGAGGTTACCAGCACTAATTTCAATGAAGGGTGTCATAGTTTCTTGGGACATGCCAGTTTTTACTAGAGGTTCATCAAGGATTTCTCAAAGATTGCACATCCTTTATGCAAACTCTTGGAGAAATAGGTGAAATTCCACTTTGTTGATGCTTGCATTGTGGCTTTCAACTGCTTGAAAGAAAAATTGGTTTCCACCCCGATCATCATTAGTCCTGATTGGTCAGAATCCTTCAAAGTAATATGTGATGCAAGCGGCACGGCATTAGGTGTTGTATTGGGGAAAACATGCACAAAATTTTTCACCCCATTTACTACGCAAGTAAAACTCTAAACAGTGCTCAATGTAACTATGCAGTTACCGAACAAGAGTTACTTGTGGTAGCTTATGCGTTTGAGATGTTTCGAGCATACTTGCTAGGTACTAAAGTGATTGTTCACACTGATAATGCTGCACTGCGTTATTTGATGGCAAAGAAGGATGCCAAGCCAAGATTGATAAAGTGGGTGCTTTTATTGCAAGAATTTGACTTTGAGGTCAAAGATAGAAGAGGTTGTGAAAATCAGGTGGCAAACCACTTATCAATAATGGAAGGCAAGGAGAATGACGAGCTAAATATCGACATAAATGATGTTTTCCTGATGAATAGGTATTCATGGTAACTCTCAAACAACCTCCTTGGTATACTGATTTTGCCAATCATATAGTGGGTGGATTAATGTCGAACGAACTGAACTTCTACCAACAGAAGAGGTTTTTGTTCGATGTTAAGAAGTACTTTCGGGATGGACCATATTTATTCACAGAGTGTGCTGACCATATCATTAGAAGATGTGTTCCAGAAGAATAAACTATTGAAATTCTCCATGCTTGTCATGGTTCACCGGTTGGGGGTCATCATGGTGGTGTACGTACAGTTTCTCAAGTTCTACAAGGGGGTACTACTGGTCGTCTCTCTAAGAAGATGCTCATGAGTTTGTGAAGAAGTGCACTCAATGTCAGAAACAAGGTGGAGTTTCCAAAAGACACGAGTTGCCTCTTACGCCCATTTTAGAAGTTGAGCTATTTGATGTTTGGGGAATAGATTTCATGGGCCCATTTGTGAGTTCATTTGGTAATAAGTATATCTTGGTGGCTATAGATTATGTGTCTAAATGGGTGGAGGCTGTTGCACTTCCAAACAATGAAGGGAAAGTGTTGTTCAATTCCTGAAATGCTACGTCTTCATAAGATTTGGTACTCCTCGGGTTATTATTAGTGATAGGGGATCCCACTTTTGCAACAAGTGGTTCTTAGCTGCATTGAGTAAGTATGGAGTGAAACATAAAGTAGCAACTCCATTTCATCCCCAAACGAGCAGCCAAATTGAAGTGTCAAACTGGGAGATCAAAAGCATCTTGGCAAAGACAGTGAATGCTAATCGGACTGATTCGTCTCGAAAGCTTGATAACGCATTATGGGCGTATCGTACCGCATACAAAATGCCAATCGGTATGTTTCCGTATCAGTTAGTTTTTGGTAAATCTTGACATTTACCAGTTGAATTGGAACACAAAGCATTGTGGGCATTGAAAGCTCTAAATCTGGACTGGTCAAAGACTTCAAAAGAGAGAGTAGAGCAATTAAATGAGTTGGACGAATTCAGGTTCAAAGCTTATGAAAGTTCATCCCTTTACAAGGAAAAGATGAAGAAATGGCATGATGCGAAAATCCTTAAGAAGGAGTTGAGAGTGGGAGACTGGGTGTTACTATACAATTCTCGACTTAGACTCTTTCCAGGAAAGCTCAAATTCAAATGGTTAGGACCGTTTAGAGTGACATGAGTGTTCACAAATGGTGCCATTGAAGTTGAAGGTCAAGAAGGACCTGCATTTAAGGTGAATGGGCAACGCATGAAGTTATACTTTGGTGAGTGCCAAGAGATTTCTCGGATTGAGGTGGTGTATCTGGAGGATGCTTGAGAGCATCTCCACGTCGTGCCATAACGTTAAATAAGGCGCTTCTTTGGAGGCAACCCAAGTGTTAGTGTTTTAAATAATGTATGTGGATTTTACAGGTGTAGGATATTGTGCGAAAAAAAGATGCTATTGGAGGTTCGCCGAACCCGTTCGGCGAGCACGATATAGTCCGCCCTATGGACTTCGAAAATGAAGCTGAGGCTATGGAACATTCAGCGAGAGTCCTTCATAACTCGGCGAATCGCAGATGTGCTAAGGTGACCTAATTTTCCTCGCCCTTTTACTGCAGCACTGACAGTGTACCTCATTGATTGTTTGGCGATGTTCCAAGTTCATTATCCGAATCACCGACCTGTTTGGCGAACTCCTGCATCTCCACCGATTTGTCCCTTTTTGAGAGTGTCACCCACTGGAACTAAAGGCGATATTTAGCTCATTGGGCGCACCGCCGAAGCATTCGGCAATTGGTTCATTTTCTCACCAACTGGGCGCTTAGTAAAGATTCCTCGTCACCTTGCTCTGCATGTTTACATACTAGAATTTTGTTTTTATTTTCTAGTTTTTATTTTTATTCTTTTTTTATTTGCGGGAGTGTCCAGTCTCTACTCACATTGGGGACATGTTGAATGCTTTTGGTGGATGTGTGTGCTTGGTCAGTGAATTCCTCTGTGTTTTTGGACCCTTTTGAACCCAATTTGCCACCTTTTGGGTTTTAATTATGGTTGTTCTTGTGCAAATTAGAGTGTCGGTTGTTATCAATATCGATGACTTGAATAGTGCTCTCAATCGAACAAACATGAATGTGCGGCTACGATGAGGTCAAATGAAGCTACATAGGCAATATGTGAACTTTTTGCATCTCCTTGTGACAAGCTGGTTATCAAACTGAGTCTCTTGTGATGAACACTGCACACTAGTGAAAGTGTGGAGTCTTGTTTGACATTGGTGTGAATGCCTTGTGTGATGAACTTACCGTGAACCATGTGTGATGACACCTAGAACTTGCCCCCTTGGTCCGGTTGACCAAGTGATGTGAGCTCTTGAAATGATCTTAGGCAACAATTTTAAAGAGTGAAACAATTTGATGTTATACCCTTTTTGTGGCCTACCTTGTGAGAGTGTGAACTTTGCTTGAACACCCTTTGAGCCTTACCCTTTTCTTGGAAGAAACTTGAGCAAATGAAACATCTCTTTATTCCCTTCACCCATAATCCTCATGAAATGTGGTTTGTTTGAATAGCCAACTTAGTCCAAAAGCCTAAGTTGGGTGTGTGGTGAAAATAGAAGGAAAATAAAGAAATGTGAGCAAGTACCTCTCTACCCATGGTTTTGAAAAAGATGGAACCCCTCCATACAAAAAAAAAAAAAAAAAAGAAAAAAAAGAATGAAAAAGTTTTGAAATAAAGTTGCAAAAAGAAATGAGGTGTCCAAAGTTTCTTGGAAAATGAATAATGGGGTGAATTTTGAGCAGGAATGAAAATGAAGAAGAAAAGGGAAAAAAGTTTTGTTCACACCACATTTCATGAGGATAGCAGCCACTGAGCCTGAATGACCATACCTTTAGACTGAGCCCCATTACAAGCCTTGAAAAAACCTTTTTGATCTTGAGTGAGCTGAAACGAAGGTTGATTGGAAAATAAGGTCAAGCCTATGGGTGAAGTCATGCATGTGTTCATCTGTGTGAGTGTGAGAGTTGTATGTTATTCCAGAGCTATAAATTGCTGAACATGTGTGTGAATGTGGAATCATATTTGTGTGAGGGAATTTGAGTACCTTTGTTGAGCTTGAACTTGCATTTGAAGCAAGTATTGTGAACTTGACAATCTTTGATAATGGTGAGTCACAACTTGAATCTTTGAGTGCACAATTTATCCTTGCATAAGTAAGTTGACTATTGTTGTGGGCATTCATGATTAAGTCTTGTGTAGCTGTCATGACCCGAGAGCACCCCCTAGTCGTAACACGGCGTACTCGAGCCCGAAGGGGTCTTATACAAGCCTCATATATAGACATTCATTGCATTCAATAATAAAAATAGTGTGGAATTTAAAGCTTATTTAAATCCAAACATTCAAACTTCAATAAAAACAACCTTTAAAGGACACAGCGGAAGACTAAGTCTCACATGGCCATTTAACCAAAACTTTCACAAGATAGGGTCACAACCCTTTACAATTGAAATCTTAACAATAGTCTCCAAATAATAAAGAACTAGAAACAATAAAAGTCTTTGTCCTCGATATATGAGGACATACCAAAAGAGGTCTTGAGAGAAAACTCTAATCCCAAGCTTCACTAGAGAATGCAATCACCTGTCGGAACCTACACACGTAGTTAAAAAGGTAGAAATATGGGTTAGCATACAAAAATGTACCAAGTATGATGACCATGCAAAAACATGCTAAAAAGGGACATTTTGTTGAAAGTCGTGCTTTATGCCATTTTCGTAAAACTTCATGAACATTTATCAAAGAGGCATATCATAAGTTACAACCAACCAACAAGACATAAGCACATTCATCAAGTAAGTCATTTCATCATCTTAGGACCTATATCTAAAGTTACCCTGAGACACACCTAAGTAAGACATGAAGTGGCAGCCCATACTACCTCTTCATACACACCTAGGTGTTCCTCACGGCTACAATAAATAAGAACCTTAACAATTCAATACAACATGATAAGTAACTAATTTCATCAATATAAGCTACTCATTCATCATTTCATTTAGACAATAAGTCAACAATCTTCATTAAATTCATATAGGACACCTTCATGCATTTAGAGGACGGTCACACATTTAGTCCTTAAGACATAGAGAACTAACCATAGCACCTTCAAAGCCTACTCGTGCAATGTATAGATAGCATCCCATACTACTACCTACACTTTGTACAACCTATCAAGTAACTAGAGTGCACATCACACATGATGGGAATAAGCATTTAACCGACATAGACCATGCAAGCTAGACATGGAATCCGGTGTCATATAGCCCCACACCGTAACGAGGTGTTCCACTTACCTAAGGTAGAACGATAACATTAGCTCGGATGAATCCTTAGCTTGGATGAAATCCGCTGGCTAATATCCTATGTGGGCACATAGTTATGGGATAGGAAGATATTCATTGGAACTCTAGCCTAACATTGGGAGAGTTTCCATCAACCATATCCACTTGGTGTTAATCCTACATTCCCATAGATTATTTCATTCACATTACATTAGTATATTACGGAGGAATGACATAGGCCTATCAACCCATGATATATCATTGCAGAGGAAGGAATGCTATAAGCCTATCGATCCATGGTACATTAAGGATAGCTCTAGAATCCTCACGAGAAGAATGCCACTAGCCTATCAATTCAGGGTCCCTTATTACATGCTCATACTCATGAATGGAATGTCACTAGCCTATCGATTCATAGTACATTGTCTCATTAAGAGAGGAATGCCACTAGCTTATCGATTCTAGAGTATTCATTACATTAGATCATTTATGAAAAGAATGCATAAAGACTATCAATTCATAGCTATCAAGTCAAGACACATTCATACTACAAGAAAAGGATGCATGAGCCTACCAATTCTAGATTCAAGATTCACATTATAGAAACTCTTCACATTCCAACATTATCATTCATGTGTGTCAAGTAGAGTAATAGCCTTTCAATACTAACCCAAAATACATTGAATACATGTTCCTCATTCTATCATTGAATCACATGTAAGTCTTTCACATTATACAATCATGTACACAACATCATGACAATACTTCAATTCCTCATATAATGCCTTCAAGGCCATAATCACAATGTGCATGTAAGTAAACACCTCCACCTTTCCAGTAGATCAATATGCAATGTACTGTAAATACCTCCACCTTTCAAGTGGATCAACAAATCAAGAGTAACTCTACTACATGAGAATTAGGTCACAACTTACCCTTCTCCAAACCCATAATCACCATTACTCAATCCTCGACAATTCACCATATATAGGCATAATTAATAATAGAAATCAATAATACAGCTCAATCTAAGCACAATTCTATCAACATTCATTCAAAATCATAAAACCCATTTCATAAGCCAAATTTAGGAATTTCGATAAATCATCGGTTCAAAGAGTGAAATCATCTTAAATGATCAATTAACCATCAATATAATCTTAATATGACATTAGTAAACCTTTAAAATTGTTTAATAGAAGAACCCATGAGATTGAGTAAAACCCTTGAAATTTCATGAACTTGAAAACTTTGAAAACTTATTCGGAATTGACTCTAGGGTGAAAAATAACCCTAGATGAAGGATCACCATACCTTTAACTACGATTTTCCCAAGAAATTTGATGAAGTAAACCTTGACTCCAAACCCTAGCTCCCACTTCTTCTTCTTCCTTGAGTTAGAGAAAAAGATATTGAGAGAGAAGAACTTTGGGGTTTTGATTTGGGTCCTTTGATTAATGAGGTAAAATAGGTGTTGAAAGACTTAAAACTATATATATACATGATATATACATATATTAAAAATGACCCCACATCAATACAACTTAAATAAGAAATTTCAAAATATCCCTGAATGAGGCAGCCCCGTCAGGGACCACGCCCACTTGTACGGGTCGTGAAGGGCTCCACGTGTCGTGGTGGTTCCCGTGGTCCTTGAGGCAGTGTGCCTCCCTTCCTTGCCAAACCCTTCAAGGCCAAGGCAAGTCCACGGAAGCTCCCACGATCCGTGATCAACACCACGAGTCGTGGTGATGGTCGTGAACTATGGGGCAGCAACTAGGCAAAGTTGCCTTGCCTCCTTTGAGGCTAAGTGAGCCTCACGCCCAAGTTGACGGACCGTCTAGGGCACGACGGCTCGTGGTGGTGCCCGTGTTCTTTGGGACAGTAGCTCCCTCAACTTGCAACACCTCCCACAAAGCTAAGGCAACCCCACAAGCCTTCCCACGGCCCATGGTCATGACTACGAGTCGTGCAGTGGCTCGTGAAGGGGAGCCTTGGCTTGGCACCCTTCTAGAGCTTACTGCCTAGCCACCATGGGTGGCACCATGGCTCATAGTGACCACCATGGTCCGTGAAGATCCTCGTGGCCTAGGGAGGCAATAGCTAGGCTAAGTTTTAGGTAGCCTAGGTTCCCAAACCATGGCCTACACCCAAAAACCTTAGCCCTTCCCTTAACTCTTGATAATCCCCACGCTTAGGCTCTAATTTAACCTATCATTTTCCAAGTCGTTACAGTAGCATTGTTTGAGACATCCTTTTTGAACTGCTAAACTCGAGTTTTACTTGAGGACAAGGAAAAGTTTAAGTTGGGGTTGTTGATGAGTCCAAGATTTGGACTCATCTAGGGTTTTATTTACATAGATTTAGTATTCTCAAATGCTTATTGTGTGCTAACAACTAATGTAAAACCACTGATTTTCAAATACATGGATTGTGGAACAAAGCTAGGACAGAAATGGGCAATAGAGACAACACAAGCGAAAAAGAGAAGGGAAAAACAGGCCTGACGATCGCCGATGTCACTCGGCGACTCGCCAAGTTGCCACTCTACCGCCTAAAGTTATAGAATGTTGAGGCTAAATTAGGGGTAGCTTCAGCAAGCATCAAGTCTTCTAGGCGTATCGCCAATCGCTTTGGCGATGGATGACCAGATCGCTAAAAGTACTAATGGAGATCCAGACAAGTGCTAATGCGTGAAAGGAAAGGAAAAAAGGTACGTCGCGGAATCACTCGGTGATCCCGATCTAGCTCGCCTAAAGTTATAGTGGTTGGACTAAGAAGAGGTGAAAAATAGAGGCGAGACGAAGAAAAAATGGTGAGTCACCGAACGATCGGCGAAGCCCAACTTACCTCGATGATTGGTCCCAAATAGCCACACATCAAATTTGCATAAATTGATTTTTGGAGGAGAGAGAACACATTCGGAAACGTGAGGAACAAAAGATTGAGAGTAAAAACACTACCATTGTGGATTTCAACTGATTTTAGCAAGGTTTTCATTGAAATTTTTTAATAGAGAATATTATAGTTGATTTTTAACTTCCGAATTTCATTTACCCAGTTATGGAAAATGTGACGGGTATTGATTTTCATCTTTTCATCATGATTGGCTAAAACCTTAATCTTGGGGGTTTGACAATGTGAGCAATTGTTTCCTTCTACTAAATGGGTGTTATCAATTAGTGACTTGTAGTGCTAATCTGAAGTGAGTATAAATTATTATGGTGGTTTAACGTCATTATTGCATCTTTGGTGTGACAAATTTCAAAGTCTTGTGCTTGCTCGAGAGAGAAGTACAGAACCAACATAGTATTTTGGCATCCTTAGTAGTGGATTTTGACGGTTTCAGCTTGAGAAAGTGAAACCCAAGACCCAGCCTTTGTATCCAGCTCGAAAGAGTGAGTTTGATGAGAACGTGGGCTGGTTAGCTTAAGGACGGTGTTGAGGTTTGAGAGAACTCAACGGAAATAAGGCAATTGTTCGTGACAAAGTTGTTTTCCTTATAGGCCATTCTACCCACAACGGATTAGCATTATCGGTAATGATTTACACCCATTAAGTTGAATTCGGCAGTTGGTTAGTCAATCCCCCAAGTGTTTGCTAGTTATTTGATTGTTTCTTATTAATACATTGAAGTGTGTTGGTAACGACACCTTGAAAACTTGATTATTAAACTCTTAAGTGTGTGCTGCTCAGTTGTAAAGTTCATCATCATACCTTTGTATTTGAATTCAAAGAAAGCTACTCTCTGTGGGATCGACCCCAACTCAATTGGTTGGGTTATATACTGACTAACGATTGTTGACACTTAGAACTGGATTAAGTGTCCTTGAAACGTTAATCAGGTAATCGCTACTTGTCCACTCTGTACTAATATTTAACTTCCATAGAATAGTTCTTGATTATATTCATCTAACCTTTTAAACAAAAGATGGGTAATCGCCTCTTGTCCTTACATCACGTGACATTGGTAATCGCCTCTTGTCTTTTAATAGAGAGCATGGGTAATTGCCTCTTGCCTTAACATGAGAATAGCTCCTTAACATTGGTTCATTTTAGGTGAGAAAATATTTCAACCTTAAGAACCCTTTTTATTTAAGATTATTCTTTCATAATCATGCTTTCATGTGTATGTGAGTAATCCTTTCAACAACACCAACATCATTGATACTTCACTCTCAAAGCATCCTTAAAACATTTACATCAATTACATAAGAACATGCATATTCCGTAGTTCCCCTTTCGTAGTTAAAGACCCACTTTCAATCATCAATATCTAGATAACATGGGTTAGACATTGGCTCATGGGAATTCACCATAAAATCATGTAATTATATCAATTCATGCTTGATATATCATAAAGCAATCAATTAAATCAATATTTTTAAAAGAACCCATGATATGGAAGAAAACCCTAACTAAATTGGAGAATTCTAACTTTGTAAATTAGAGAATTTGGCAACTTCATGGAGAAAAGGGCTCCATAGATAAAAACTATCATACCTCAATGCCAAAAGCTTGCCTTCAATGGCGGAATTGGAGGCTTGACTTGAAACCCTAGATTGACTCCTTCTTCAAGCTCTCTAGAGAGAGAAATATTTTGAGGAGGAAGACTTGATCTTCTTTTAGGAATTTGAGAGAATGATTTTAATTGGGAAATTTGGGGGTAAAAGTACTTATATAGGGGTTTAGGTGAAGGGTAAATGACATAGTATTGGGCTAGAATAATTAAGAAATGACGCTACCTTAAAACTGAAGAAAACAAAAAGGAAGGCTGGAGCTCGCCAAAAGCCACTCGGCGACTTGCCGAATGAACCTTTAGCTCACCGAAAGTTCCAGTGACTTTGCTCGCGGACTAAGCCAACTCGACTACTGGGAATGCATTTCAGCGACTCGTCGAATGGAACGGCAAGCTCAACCCAGCTCGCCTAAAGTTCAAGGACAACTGGATGTAGAAATCAGGCCAAAAAGGCGAGAAGTGCTACTCGGCGGAATGCTGAGTCATTTGGCGTTCTCGACTTCCTTTGCCAAATCTACTACGAGATGAATATTTTCCCTTCTCTGAATCCGAGGTGTTACATACCTATTCAAAAACTTATCACATTTGATCCCTCAACTATACAGTTACCGGTTTTAATCCTTCATGTATTCAAAAACATATCACTTTTGATCTATTAACTATACACTTATCAATTTTTATCCTTCAAGTATTTAAAAACTTGAATATGTTGTGTTCCCTTCTTTGGTCTTCATAATTAGCACAGTATTTTTCATACAAAAAAAAAAAACTTATCTTCTTACTCAAATTTGTCTACGTAAAATAAAATGGATAGAATAATAAAATCAATCTATTAAAAAAACATCGCTAATCTACCATTTTATAAATTTCAACTTCTAAAGAATCAAACAAATTCCCTACAATGAAGTCCTTGGAATACAAATTTTGAATTCAATGGGTAGTAAGTTTCTCTTTTTATAATAAAGTTTAGCATATTGAAGTAATTAGTAGCAATAATATGCATCATTTTGTCATCTGTTGAATAAAATTAAGACTTATATTTTCTTTCCTCGTGAATTTTATTTTGAATCTTTGAGTTTAAGGTTCTTTGCAAAAGGGTAATTTAAAGTAAAAGTAGCGGGTGGAGAGAAACAAATGAAAAAATGGCTAAAGGATTTAATTTCTCGAGACATAGATTCCGTTAATATAAACTTAAGTTATTTATATAAAAAAAAATGGACAGAGATCAAACCTGGTGTGTGTTTGGTATGAAGGAAAATGTTTTTCAATTCTCATGTTTGGTTGGGTAAAATGTTTTGGAAAATATTTTCCAAATCAACTCATTTTCTTCAAATTTAAGGAAAATGACTTCCCTTCAAAAATTAGGGAAAACATTTTCATACACTTTCCTCCAACTTCAAAGTACAATTTTTTTGTTGAAAATATTAATTTTGTTTTTGTTGAAAAAATAAATTTAAAGCTTATCTTTAAAAAATATTTTTCAACTTCAGTTTTTTTATTTTTTAACCCTGACCCCCCCACCCCCTTAAAAATTAAAGTTTATTTTTAAGAAATATTTTCAATTTTTATTTTCACCCGACCGCACCCCCTACCCTCAACCCCACCTACCAACCCCCCCACCCCCAAATAATAAATTTAAAGTTTCTTTTTAAAAAAATACTTTCAATTTCAATTTTTTATTTTTCACCCCCTACCTTGACCCCCCTCCCCCACCTGGCCAGCCCCACAACCATCCCCCCTCCCCCCCAAAAAAATAATTTCAATTTTTTTTATTTTTGCACCCCACCCCACCCATACCCGCAACCCCCACCCCCTCCAAAAGAAAATTTAAGTTTATGTTTAAAAAATATTTTTAATTTTTAATTTCTATTTTTTACCCCATCTCACCACCACCCCTCCGCGCCAGCCCCACCACCCCACCCTCCCCCAAAAATATTTAAGTTTATTTTTTAAAAATGATTTCAATTTAGATTCAAATTTTATTTTCTACTCTCTGGTAAAAATAAAAGATATTTTCTCAAAAATATTTTTCATTCATAAATCAAACCTTAAAAAATCTTTTCCGGAAAATACTTTCTACTTTCCAACCAAACATGGGAAAATAATTCAAAAATCGATAAATGTATAGTTAACAGACTAAACTGATAAAGACATAGTTATGGGATCAAATATCATAAGTTCTTAAAAAGTTGAAGGACTAAATCCGACAAAAAATATAGTTAAATTACTAACTATATTTTTAAATAGTTATTTTATTACCATTTGTTTGGTTACTGCTTGTTTTTAGTTGCTTCATTTCATTGTACACTTTTTTTTATCGAGTTAATATGATTTTATGTTTGAGGATTATAGGTAAAATTGGCCGTAAAAGAATTTTTTGTCAATTTTCAAGGTCTCTCATGTTTATAAGAAACATTTTATTTTAAATTAATATTTATTCCATTTATTTTTATTCATATTTATTTATTACTAATACTTTTACTAATAATCTATTTGGTCATGCGATATCAAATCATAACATGCAATTATGAGATGGAGTTGAAGTTTTGTTACGACATGCAATTTGGAGTTTTTTGTGTTGTATATTTTTTCATAAACATAAGAATCTGATAAGTTGTAAAATTATTAAAATAGTCCTAATTATTTATTCAATCTTAACAATTAAACAAAAATTTATGAAATTGCTGAATAATTTATTACACAGTCATTGTGGTCAGTCTTGTTCACTCAATATAGATGAAAAAATATTTTTTTTATTAACATAAAAGTAGTAGTAATAAATTTGGTTGATAAATAAATTTGATAAAAAATAATGAATTTGATGAATATAAATGATAAAGTAGGAATTGATTTAAAGTACTAATAAATTTTATGTTTGTGAGAATAATAAATTTTAAAAAGTAATGATATGATTATAAATTTTATTTACATATGAAATAAATGGCTAGTAGATATAAATGTGGGGTTGTTTTAAGAAAATATAAACTTGTGAGTCAATTTTGTATTTTAAAATTCTCAAATCATGATTTTTGGATAATATGAGTTTAATTGGGACTCACAACTGTATATTTTGAAGGGTGCTTAATACCTTCCTTTCGGAATCACTTGAAACCTTTCTTAGAATCTATAGATTTCGTAAACGTTCTTTTTTGTTAATTAATTAATTGGTTTGGTAATTGTCCTAAAATTAGGTGACGACTCCTTAAAAATTTTTCTTAAAATTCTTTTCATTGAATTAATTATATTATTTTTTGAGTTAACACGATGTTTTTCCTTATTTGAATAAAATGGGAATCTAAACACCTTGGAGTTTATTTTGGACAAGTTGAGTGCACTAAAGAAATATCTTACTAAATAGTCTATTGGAGGTGATTTACTACTAGTTCTAGCTATAGACAACAGAACCGATCTCAACATGCTACTATTCTATCTCCAATATAGGAATTACCTTCTTTCAAAGGGATTGAACCTAAGATATGGATTAGGAAACGTGAAAGATATTTTGTGCAATATAGAGTATCTAATGAACAAAATATTGAAACTTCTACTCTTTATTCGAATAGATTAGCTGAAGTGTTGATGCAATTCGGATTGCCCCAAGGCCGCTCACTCGAAGCCAACCTTGGAACCCCCAAGGAATGCAAGGATTGCTCAACAAGCTAGGGGTTCTTGAGCTTGTATTGATGGAAAGGAGAGGTTCCCATGCATGGAAGACCAAATTGCCTGAACAATCTGTAACATTTAGCGAGCAAAACTTCAAGTTGGCGAGCTGAACTTCAACTTTGGCGAAGAAAATAGTGAATTTGGAGTCTTGAAACCCATTTTATGCTCCTAATCTCAGGTTCTAATTCTTTAATTTCCTTTTCTTTTTTCTCAATCATTCTAAAGATTCCTAAACTAATTTTCAACTCGTAATTGACCTACTTGTTGATTATTGGTTCTTGAATTCTCTTCTTTTGCTAGTGCCATTTATTTTCGTGTTGTTATTCATTTTACTTTGTAGTTAACTTTTTTATTCAAGTCCATTTTGCTGTAATCGAGTCATCCGTCTTTCTTGAAACAAGAATCCATTCTGGCAAAGAATAGAAATTGACACTTAGTGATCAATCGAGTATAAGCAATCTTCAACCTTAGCTGAGCCAATTTGAGAGGAAATCAAAGGTGTGTAAACACGAGTGATTGTGAGTTCATTTTACTAACGCTAACGTTGTTTATTGTTTTTGTTAAGTTGTCTTATTGTTAGGTACCATGAAAACCGGAAGTGAAACCCACCCACCTAAGGGAAAAGTTGCCTTGAAATCTATAATGGGGACGCTTACTAATGGGAAGGCTGGAAGGAAGGATGACCACCTTACAAGATAGTATGTCATGATGGGTGATAGAAGGATCAATATGGAGGATCGACTTAATCCTACTATCACACCAGGAACTTTCCATCAAACTCTCAACCCAATACCAATCAATCAAGAAGAGGGTCGTGAAGAGGAAACCCTGGAAGGTGTTGATGGTGAGTAAGGCTGGCAATTGGACCGGTTTTTGTCCTGTCAGGTTCCCGTACCGGTAAGGAACCGGTCTTATAGGTACCGGAACCGGTACCGAAACGGAACCCGGATTTTTATCCGGTTGATCCGGTTCGGTAAGAACCGATTGATCCGGTCCGGTTCAACGGTCAATTTAATTTTTTTTTTTTTAAGTTGAACGTTATAGAACCGTTGGGCCCTTTTAGCCATTGGGCTGGGGCCCAAAACGGCTTCAAACAGCCCCTCACCCCTCTCTACCCCTTAACACTATAAATATACCCATAATTTTTCATTTAAATCACAAATTCACAAACTATTTCATTAATATCTTATAAAATCTCTTAATTTTCAATCTCTCATAAATTCATAATTATTATTTTGTGATATTGACTTGGAGTTCGAATTTCGGAGATTTATTTGAAGTAAATCGAAAGCTTCAATTGGCATCTCTCAATTCCGGCTTTGGTTATACGTCTACTTTTACGTAGACGTTCGGTACATTCCTTCTAACTTTAATTTTTTATTTGTTTATTAATTAATTTTTTTTTTTGTTATATTATCTTTTGCTTGTTTTTCATAATATTAATTATTTTTAACTTGAACATGAATTTGGAAAAATATAGTGGTAAAAGACCAATGTCGAAAAGAAAAAATAATAGGAGAGGAGAAAGTAGTTCTAATTCTAAAAATTTGCCACCTTCTAGATTTAAAATTAATACTAATGATTATACTCATGTTGATGAAACTTCTTTTACACGAGACTCACGACCTATTGAATTTAATTCCGAAAATGAAGTAGATCATGAAACTTTAAATAGATATTTTACTAATTTTGAGGAAGAATTAGATGAGGAAGTAGAAATAAATGAGGAA
>JAJOOF010011450.1:0-15735 GCA_029582545.1 Solanum lignicaule
TCCCAATTGACCTCTAAAAAATATATTTTGAAGTCATTATCCTATTAAATTAATACAACTTAATATTTTTATGAATTTTATTTTTAGTATCAAACTTAACTAGAAAAAGAAAATATTAAAAAAATTATGCGGGGTGGGGTGGGGTGGGGCGGGTTGAAAATGAAAAAAGTTGTTATGCGGGACGGGGCGGATTAAAAATTTTGCGGGTTAAGCTCAACCCGCCCCCGCCCCCGCCTCCCCCCCCCGCCCCCGCCCCGCACCGCCCCATTGCCATCCCTATGGGACATCTCCCAGCTATGCAAAATAATAAATTATAATGACCCTGGCAATGATAATCGGGCTCAGCGAAAGCTGACAAGGGAGGAATTGATAAAATATCGGATGCACGAAAGATAAAGAGAAACTCTAAAATCTAAGAACAAGGAAGTAAGGATAGGAGATAGACACAAACAACGAAGTAACTGTCAACAATAGCTATATTAAAGCTAAAACATCCAATTAAGAATCCAAACAAGCACCAAATCTATAAAGACCCATACAAGAGAAATGAATTCCTCAAGCACGAAATCTATCACTAGATAACCCTCATGAGGAAAGATCTTCAAGCAAGCTGTCTCTTCAACATTCAATAGCAACAAAGGCCATAGCCTACGCTCACGAGTTTCACTCAATAATTCAACATAGCCTCAAAATAATCTTATAATAATCTAAGTCTAAACAAGTTATTCTCCACTATTTATAGCCTAGCTAATTCTTACAAAAATACTTTTAATGAAATAAGGGCCTTCCTAGTCAAGAAACTTGCATTTCTAGAATAGCTACTTTACATTCATAGCCTCTTTCTCCCTGCTCCGAGTGGTCTTCCATGTGGAGCCTTGTACTTCCACTTTAGTATGTTTGTGATCCTCAAGGCTTCATTCGAAGTTCCCTCCAAGCCCCCAACATAGCGACTTGATTGAACTCCTTAGCTTGCCATGGCATGCGCGCATCAGGAATCAGCAGTGATCTCCAGATTGATGGTTGGTGTGTGCAAATGAAGTGTGGACCTAATTTAAGTTGTGCCTTCTATATTCCATATTGTCAGATGAAATAAGTCATACATAGTTTTTGTGTGGTTGGATGTACTGATTGTGCTCAACTTATTGATTACATCACTACATTTGAGGGAGATAGTTATTTACTTTTTTCTTGCAGCTTCTTGAACCTGGAAGATACATATGGTTGTTAAAAGCTTTGTATGGTCTGCTGATGCTGCTACCGCAGGTATGTTGTGAATTGATTCTCCACTGACTTTGAATTGAAGGTCATTGCACCAAATATATTCTCATTTTTTGTAAGATTTTACTGCTTTAAAAGAGGTGTAAATGAGGTAGAGAACTTCTAGGAAAAAAAATGGTTCTCCACAAGGAGATCCAATCATCTCTGCTAATATCTCATAGGTGTTCCTAAAATGTACAAGAACTTTAAAGTTTCTTTAATCTGTACCAAGGTAATTCACCCCTTTCAAAAGATCGTGATTTCTTCCTCTCCATATGAGTCACAAAATTGTGGGGGCTCATTTCCGTCTTGCTCATTTTCCTCCTAAATGGGCTACTTTGCAGTAGCTCTCAATCAAGGTCCTAAAACTTCTAGGCCATATTTTATAACCTGTGTTCCATCTGACGGAAAAGTAATAAGTGGTTCACATCCTTCTCTGCCCTTAAACTTGAGCTGACATGAATTTTCTCCCCCTATGTTCTATTGATGTAAGACGTCGTTTGTTTTTATTAAGATTAAGACGTCTAATCCTAATACACATCTGGAACTTGAGCTGACATGAATTTCTTCCACTAAGTTTTATCAATGTAAGTTCCCATTTCTTTTTATTAATATTATGACGTCTAATCTGAATATATATCTAAATATTAAGATGTAGTATTAAGATTTGATTACAAAATGATTAAGAGTATTTGTTTTCTTAACATTTGAATGTATAAACTTGTCTTTATTTAATTATTATATGAACTACAAAAAAAAAAATTATTATATGAAATACTCCTATGTTTCATGTATGTGTCTTAATTTGATTGGCCATTGAGTTTAAGAAAGGTAAGGAAGACTTATGAATCTTGTGGTACTAAACTAAATATATGTGTAATGTACCAAAATATCTTTAAATCTTGTGGTCTTAAATAAGCCATGTGGATGTTAGAATTAAAAAGCTACTCCCTCCGTTTCAAAAAGAATGACCTAGTTTGACATGGAACGGAGTTTAAGAAAAGAAAGAAGATTTTTTAATCTTGTGGTTCTAAATTAAAGTTATGTCAAATGTACCAATATGCTCTTTAATCTTGTGGCCTTAAACATGCCACGTGAAAAGTTGAAGTTAAAGTGTTGCCAAAAAAGAAACGGGGTCATTCTTTTTTAAACAGACTAAAAAGAAAACTAGGTCATTCTTTTTTAAACGGAGGGAGTATTGAATATAGAAAGTGACATTATTTTTTAAACAAACTAAAAGAGAAAGTAAGACACTTAAATTGAATAAGAGGGAATATATAATTCATATAAAATACTACTCCCTCCGTTTCGATTTGTTTGTCTTACTTTCCTTTTTAGTCCGTTTGAAAAAAAATGTCTCTTTCCTTTCTTGGTAACTCTTTAATTCTAACTATGTTTAAGACCACAAGATTAAAGGGCGTTTTGGTACATTCTTACATATCTTCAGTTGTAGACCACATAATTCAAGTCTTCTTTACTACACCCAAGGGTGTGGCCTAGTGGTCAATGAAGTGGTAGAACCATGAGGTTTCACATTCAATTCTCAGCGGAGACAAAAAATACTAGGTGATTCTTTTCATCTGTCATAGACTTGGTGGACATAGATACTTGGTTCATGTTATCGGTGGGAGGTGGCAGGTATCCCATGGAATTAGTTGAGGTGTGACCGGGACACCACGATCATCAAAAAAATATAATTTTTCCTTAAATTTCGTGCCAAGTCAAAGCCAAACATTTCCCTATGACTTTGACACGTTTCTAGCGTCGACCTTAAATGCTCCCCTCTTGGACTTTCCGTTTTGGCCCAACTGTAGAACCCAAGACATTGCCCAATGACTTTGGCACGTTTGTTTAACTTTTCAACACTATTAAGTGTTCTTTTTGCCTCTTCCGTTCATATCTCCTTGTATAGCATCAGTTGTCTACCTGACAGCTGGCTTCAATAGTGTCTTCTTAGACTTCTGGTGAGCAAGAGATTC
The DNA here is from genome assembly GCA_029582545.1 of Solanum lignicaule. Lineage (NCBI taxonomy): Eukaryota > Viridiplantae > Streptophyta > Magnoliopsida > Solanales > Solanaceae > Solanum > Solanum lignicaule. The sequence goes on from JAJOOF010011450.1 coordinate 3,237, forward strand.
AATTTAGTCTCTTAACTCCCTTTGAAGCTTCCATCATTCCCATTCGTGAACAATTTCTCCACATAGAGCAGGGACCTATGTTTTGTCATCGGCTATGTCCCTGCATTTAGGCGCTTCTATAGCCATTGTACTACCATTTCTGGTGAGTTCTGATCAAGTTTCCCAAGTAGGGAAGTTTTAAGGCATTTCTCCGGGTTCTTAATTTCACAATTAGAAATAGAGAAAATTAACTCTTTAAGTTTAATTCAATTCACATGACATTATCGTGACATCACTGGCTAGGCTGTTACCTTTTTAGATGTCTTCAGTGACATCTCATAAGAATTCAAAACAGAGCACTTTGAATTCTTTAGGTTCTCGGGTTGATTCACAGAAATGAACAAGTAGGTTATTGACTGTTGTTTGAGGTTCTAGATAGAAGGAACAGCTCTCTTTCCAAAAGTTAATGCAGCTTCTAATATTCTTGAGGGAGGTTTATTAAGATTGCATCAATACTCTCATCTGGTATGTGCGTTTAAGAGTTTCCATGTATCATCTTTTGTTACGCAAGTTTAGTTTCTTGAGTCTAATTTAATACAGTGCCAAAAGTTGATCATATGGTCGCATGAGTAGTCCTATTAGCTGTTCTTTGTAAAAAGAATTGAGTAATTCAGTCAGCTGTTGTTCTTATTCTTGGAATTAGTGTCACAGGTATTGTCCATTTTATACTGCTTAATTTGGATGTTTAGTCGTACAGACAGCACTAACAAAGAGTTCATCTGAATATTCATTTTTCCTGGTCATCACCTTATCTACTCTTATTAGAAGTGGATACTCCCTTCGTTTCAATTTATATGAACCTATTTCTTTTAATTTAATCCATTTAAAAAAGAATGATTCCGTTTTAAATTGGAAACAATTTAATGGAACTTTCCATATCAACCTTTGTGAGAAGCTCCATACAAAATAGCATGTTTGAAACCACAAGTTTCAAAAGTCTTTATTGTCACACAAATGTTGGCATGGGGCCACAAGTTCAATAGTTTTCCTTGACTGTGCCAGTCAATAGGCTCACATAAATTGAAATGTCGCTCTTTTTGCTTTCATATCAATTTAGGGGTGTGCATTTGATTTTTCGGTTCAATTTTGTATTATTAGGTTTTGGTTTTTTGATTTTTGATTTTAAAAAAGTGTAACCCAATCCAAACCTAAATAAATTTGGTTTGGTTTGGTTTAGTTATTCGGTTATGTCATTAATTAGCAACATAATCAAAGTTTAATTTGCAATTTGAAAAAAAAAATTAAAAATAAGTAATGATATTGAATGTTTTAAATGTACTTTCTAATATAAATCACTAGTAAAACTCACAACACAATACTTGAAAGTATATCAATTATAGATATCCAAACATAAAATATAAACTAAGGGTCTGTTTGGAAAGCCACTTGTAATTGGAATTGGTGTAATTACTAGGGTAGTAATTATCAGCCTAGTAATTTCACTGACCTGTTTGTTTTCCATTGTGTTATTACACATCTACTGTTCATATGCATAATTGGAATCATAAGATAATATTAAATTTTAAAAATAAAATTTATATGCAAAGCGAAGCCCGGTATTTAAGTGGAGAAGGGTAGAGGGGCGGGCCCATTATCCACCGAGTTTAGAAGGCTGTGATTGGTCCAAAGGGCGGGTCACAGATGGATTTCTCGGTTATCAAAAAAAAAAAATTTAAGATATATATTGTCTTTTGAAAATATATTAATTAATAAACATATGTTCTTAACTAATATTATGAAAAAATATTAATTGATTTATACTTTTCAAATTAGTATGTTTCAATTGAATTAATCATAAATACTAAAAGTACAAGATTTCTATGAACATCATGAAATGCATGTTTGATAAAAATATTAACATTATAAATAAAATGTCATAAATTCTTAAATATTTGACAAAAAAAATCTATCAAGTCTAACTAAAAAATAAATGACTTGCAATGTGAAGTCTCTAATCAATACTACTAAAACAAATGAAATTGAAAACATAACATAAGTTCTAAATTCAAAACAAAAAAAATTTAACATAATACTCTTATGTCAAATTTCAACATAACATACATAAATATGATTCAAAAGAAAAGAAAAATATAAGTCTATAACCTTGGTTAACAATGAAATCTTCTTTAATTTAAAAATTAAAATACTAACAAAATTATGCTAATGAAAAAAAAAACATGACATAAAAAATAGATAGCACGAATAATTGCATGGAATCACATGAAGTAAATGTTGAGAAGAAAGAAATGAAATGAAATATAAATAATAAAAAATAAACTTTTAGAAATTTTCAGAATAATAAAAATAAGAATAGAATTTAAAATAATAGAAATAAAAAACAAATTAAAATGAAAAAAATATAAATATAAATAAAAAGAAGAAATTAAAAAATAATCAGCTTGTAATTACCAGCAATTCACAGCCCCTCCCTGAGAATTGGAGACTGTAATTACTTCCTGTCAATTAAAACCAATTACCTACTAACCAAGTAATTACATGGCCAACCAAACATGCCAAACAATGTAATTACACTCAATTACACTAAATCCAATTAACATGTGGCTTTCCAAACAGGCCCTAAATCATAATGAAAGGGGAATAACTAAAAATGGACAAAATTGGTTAACTCCTCAAAGATTTCAGTTTTTATTTTTCTAAATCCAAAACCAAACAAAGTAAATTGTAAATTATTAATCCAAAACCAAACCAAAAATTCGAAAAATCAATCCAAATTAGAATTCGGTTCGATTTGGTTTGATTTTTAGGTTTAATCCGAATAGTGCACACCCCTATGTATAATCATTGATGCTTTAGTCTAAAAATGTTATCGTTGATGCTTAGCTGACATGTCGTATGTGTGTGTGGCTGCGCTGGCACATCCCTATACTGCAATTATATGTGCGTGTTTGCTAATTTAAAACATCTTTTAATCAATTGGTGCAGCAAAGTGCAGCCTTTAAGATTCTCCGAACTCGTTTGAAAACTGTGCCTTCCTACTCCTTCAAGGAAGAGAGTATTAGGAGAATTTCATCTGGGATTCCGTATTCTCAATTTAATTATGGTGGAGGAGGAGGGTCACAAACACTTGAGGAGGGAGACCTGAATGAAAATCCAAATTCGCTCGACATGCATAATGGGATAAACTTTGCCTCAAAGCTGCAGCAGTTTCAGCAAATTCAGAAGCAACATCATTTGCATTCAAAGTCACAGACTCAATCACGTTTTGTTTCTACTTCATCTGCGAAGGTGTTGCTCTGCTTACTCAATTTACTGATAATGTTTGACGTATTCACTATTTCTTTGATATTGAACTTGTATAATTAAAGCTTTATTCAGAGGGGAATTAAAATTTTTGAGATAACTGATTTTGCTCAAGCTAGAAAGATAAATTTGATATGGGGAAGGGCGGGCTGACGGGATGTACAACAAGCTGTGCATGTACTGCTGCTATTCATTCTCTAACCTCTTCTATATTCAGGATATACAAATAGCAGAAGAACCAAAGCGATCTGCGGACTTGAATAGGCCCCCTTCAAGATCGTCTCATAGAGGCTTGGGACAGATGTAACTCTGACTCTGCTGATTATATGGGTTATCATAGTATTCTTGTAAGTTGTAAATTATCCTAGTAGCTTGTGAGGGAAGAGGAGGGAGGAGGGGGTATTAATTCATATATATCCTAGCAATTTCTTTTTTTCTTTTCAAAGGATATTTAGGGGAACATTGTCTATGTGGTTTTATTATTTTTGTTGTATACCATATGGGCAAAACATGTAGGTTTGTAGGATTATATATATACGTTGTATATGAACAGTTAGTTTTATTCATACTACTTCTGCTATTAAGGTTTAAATATAAATATTTTATTATTCATCATTAGAGGTGGATCCACGTGTATCCTTGAGGGTGCACGTGCACCCGTCAACTTCAAAAAATTATGTGTATATATATATACACACTTTAAAATAGACATATTTTACTAGGCACCCAAATGCCCAAAAGCCAGTTGGGTTAGCTGGTTTAGACGCTGCACTTCATTTGAGGACGGGACTGGGCTCGAATTCCATTTGCTTATTTTCTTGTTTTTTTTTTTTCGTTTTTAGTTGTGAAGTTTAAAAATATCGAATAAAATAGGGGGATGGATAGTTTCGAACTTGCGACCCATGGTGCAAAGTGAAATTTAAAACCACCACTCCACAAAACAAACTTTATCTACTAGAGTCATTTAATTTATTTATACATGAATATCGTAGTTTTGTATTTTTATGTTTAATAAAATTATCATATAAACCAATATTGGGTACATATTTAACTAATGTGCATTATTGTTGGTGGTATACCCGTTATCTTCAAATCATGGGTTCGCCTCTGTTCATCATGGTTAACAGTTCCTTTTTGGGATAGGCTTGGGGCTGCAGATATCGGTAATAGATTATTGGTTTAACGATTTTGGTAATTGTTTGGGTTTTTTCCCTGGTTATTAGTTCTATAATGGTTTGGGGTTTTTTTTCTTAATGAGCTACCTGATAACCCAATATTTAATTATCAAATTACAATAATCCCTTTTGATGTATAAAGTTTCACTTTGGGTTAAGTTTCATTCTTTTACTTCTCATAGTCTGAAACTCTTAGGGGTTGTTTGGTAACTGGATAAAGCTACTCCCTTCGTCTAAAAATAGTTGTCAACTATATTATTTTGGAATGTCTAACAATACTTATCCACTTTATGATATCAATAGATAATTTTACACTTAGTTTCTAATTTACAGTTATCATTAATTATAGTTATTTCTTTATTACATTTTGTAATCATTTAAAATTTATTTAAATATAAATTTATTAAAATGATTCAGATTAAATTAAATTCATTAATATATTAGTCCAAATAAATATTATGAATTGATATAATTGAGTTAATCATTTAAATTCAATAAATATGAATTTAATTAAAGCCCGCTCCATAAAGCCCATATACCATGTTAGTTAAATCTGATTGGCCGAAGAGAATCCTATTCCAATCACAACTCCCCTATTCTAAAACTATAAATAGGGGTTTTCATAATTCAGAAAAGAGAACGAAGAATTCGAACAAGAAGCTAGAGAAAGCTCGTGGATCAAAAGCCGCAATTTCTCTACAAGTTCAAGAATTCGAGAATTCGAGAATTCAAGTGTTCAAAGTTCAAGATTTGAAGAAGTCAAGATCAAGAACGGTCAAGATCAAGACCGCCGGATTCAAGATCAAGCTCGAAGCCCTTGAATTCAACTAGAAAGTCAAGATCAAGATAAAGTTCAAGTCAAGATCAAGTTCAAGTCCAAGATCAAGATAGAGATCAAGATCAAGTCCAAATCCAAGATCAAGATCAAGATAGAGATCAAGATCGAGATAAATCCCAAGTTCAAGATCAAGCTCAAGAGCCCTTGAATTATATTTGAAAAGGTGAATTCAGAGGAATTATAGAGATTGTAACACTCGCACTTGAAATAATAAAACGATTGTTGCATAATTTTTTTCGTTCTTGATTATTGTTTTCTCGACGCAAATTTTATTGTCTACAAATTCTGGCACGCCCAGTGGGACAATCTCTACCTCTCATCCCAACTTTTCAAGCATCAAACAACATCGAGATGACTTCCATGAAGAACAACTCTCGATCAACTGCCTCTAAGGCCACTAGCTCCAAGCTCTCTACTGAAGTTGAAGGCATTCTTGATGTTACCTTTGGAAGTTTCGGAGCTGTTACAAGAAACAAAGTTGCTACGCTAGGACAACAAACACTGCAAGTGTTGTCCGCATCAACTTCTGTTTTTGGGTCTTCAACTCCTAAAAGAGCAAGTTCCTCCACAAACGCTTTAGAAGGAGGAAGCAGTGTTGCTGAAAAGATCAAGAAGACATTGGCTCTCCTTGAGCAATCTGGTTCCAAGAACTCTAACACAAGGGAGAGCTATGATTCAACGAATGAGTCACCTCCACGTGCATCGCATAATGTGAGTCCGCTGAAGATCAACTTACGCGACAATCCATGCTACTCTCTTACATCTCCAATGATCATGCAAACAATGGTGGCTGCTGCTTCTTCCTCTGAGGAACAACTCGCAAATCTGACGAAGTTGGTTGAAGGATTGACAAAGCATGTACAACACCAAGAGTCTAGAATCGATAAGTTGATGGATCGAATGGAAGGACTTTTAGATGGAGAAGCGAGCCATGCGCCTGGAAAAGGTGTTGAAGTTCAAGTGATCGAAGATCCTGTGAGAAAGCACCGCTTGTTAATGAGATGCTAGTTTCTTCTGAATAAATGATCCCACTGGATCGCTTGAAGGAGTTCATTGAAGGCACTATCAAAGATAAGTATGAAGTCTCCACCAAGTCTTCTCATATGTATGCCAAGTCATACACTGCAAGAATTGATAACTTAAAAATGCCTGCTGGTTATCAACCTCCCAAATTTCAACAATTTGAGGGTAGAGGAAATCTGAAGCAACATTTTGCACACTTTGTGGAGACATGTAATAATGCTGGAACATATGGAGGCTATCTTGTCAAGCAGTTTGTCTGGTCTCTAAAAGGAAATGCCTTTGATTGGTACATGGATCTTGAGCCCAATTCTATTGATAGTTGGGAGCAACTAGAGCACGAGTTTCTCAATCGATTCTATAGCACGAGGCGTACTGTGAGCATGGTAGAACTTACGAATACTCGCCAAAGGAAGGATGAACCAGCCATAGACTTCATAAATCGATGGAGGAACGCGAGCCTGAATTGCAAGGATAGGCTTAGTGAAGCTTCTGCAATAGAAATGTGTATCCAAGGGATGCACTGGGAGCTTCTTTATATCTTACAGGGAATAAAACCAAAATCCTTTGAAGATCTAGCTACTCGCACTCATGATATGGAGTTGAGCATGTCCTCTGCCGAAAAGGATATGACGTTTGTCCATGAACCTCGCAAAGGAAGAGACAAGCAGGAACCTAAGAGATGGAGCAAATTTGTGCCCAAGAACGACAACAAAGAGTCAATGAATGTTAATGTGTCGCCTGTGAAGTTCACTATGAAGGAAGGGAAGAAGCAAAGTGTGAGAACGAATTTCCAAGCGCGTTCAGACCAAAAATCGATCCTAAGGGAAATGCAAGAAAAGGAATACCCCTTCTTGGATTCTGACGTTTCTGATATTTTTGATGAATTGCTTGAATTAAAGCTCATTGAGTTGCCGGAGATGAAGCGACATGATGCAGCTGGAAAAGCTGATGACCCAAATTATTGCAAGTATCATAGACTTGTGAGTCATCCTCTTGAAAAATGTTTTGTCTTCAAGAATAGGGTGATGTGATTGGTTAGAGAAAAGAAGATTGTCCTTGATGATGAGAAAGCTAGTTCTAATCAAATCTCCATCACATTCGGCTCGCTCGATCCGGTCCAAATATGTATCACAGAAAAGCATGAAGAAGAGACATTGGAGCTAGACAAATCTCAAGTTGATATAGATGGTGATGAAGGCTGGATTCTTGTGACTAGGCGAAGACGCAACAAGTCGAGCTTACAAAAAAAATCATATGAGCAACCGATTAGAAAGAAGATGGTGAAGAAACTGGCGAAGCAGAAATCAATAAAGCGCCCAAAGAAGGCAAAGGTAGAAGTGCATCACTTCCAGAAACCCCGACATCCTGTAACTCTAGAAGAATTCTTACCAAGTTGGTTGCGCACAAAGTCTACTCAAGAAAATGTCGAGGCATCATGTTTTAATGCTGATAGAAAAGAAACAATGAAGGTATCTCCAACTGACAAAGAAGGAACAACGAGAGAATCCTCATCAAAAGTGTCTCCTAGTGGCGAAGAAAAAGCAACAAAGGAAATATTGTCAATGATGTCTCCTTCACTTTATGAAAAGCCTATTGAACCTTCTTCCCAAGAAGCACATACATGTGATACAAAAATCACATTCACAGATAATGATCTTCTATTTGGTGAAACACTATACAATCGTCCTTTGTAAATGGTTGGTCACGTGCTAGAGAAGAAGATAAATAGAATCTTGATAGATGAAGGATCTGGAGTCAACATTCTGCCTATCCACACATTGAAGAAACTCGGCATCACGACCGAAGAACTTAGTGAAAGTCGTTTGTTGATACAAGGATTCAATCAAGGAGGACAGAGGTCCATAGGCTCCATTAAATTAGAAATCCACATGGAAGATTTGCGATCAAGCGCATAGATGCACGTGATTGATGCAAAGACTTCAAACAATATATTACTTGGCAGGCCTTGGGTACACGAGAATAGAATTGTCTCATCTTCTTACTATCAATGTTTGAAGTATCTTGAAGACGGGATTGAAAGAAAGATAGTTGCAGATGATAATCCTTTCACCGAAGTTGAGACGCACTTTGCCGATGCAAAATTCTATTTGAAGAGTTATGTTGTTAAAGGTAGGGGTGTGCAAAAACCGAACCGACCGATAAACCGAACCAAAAAAAGTGTTATTGGTTTATTGTTACCGGGTTATTGGGTTAACGGTTATTTAATGGTTTTACAAAAAAAAATTATTGGGTTATCGGTTTGTTATTGGTTTTTTAATATTGGGTTATTGGGTTAACCGATAACCCATTAAGAATATAATAATAATTTTTAGTTATATATATATATATATATATAATATTAAACAAAAAATATTAATATAATTAGTAGTAAATTAGACTAAAAATATAAAATTCCTATGCAATAAATAATAATTGACATTACTTAACACTTGACTAACAGACTCCCCTCTCTACTATTTAACCTTTAGGTTTTACATTTTAGGATTACTTATTTACTTTAGGTAGGTCAAAACTCAAAACCTAAAGAACGGCGACGACAAGGATAAAGGATTTGTGAGTTGCGACGACGACGACAAGGATTTGTGAGTTGCGACGACGACGACAACGACAAGTATTAGGTGACGACTAAGGTTCTGAAACTGAATTGTGAATATTTGCTCTGCCTTGAAACTATTTCATGATTTGTTGCCTTCATTATTGTCTAATTCATAGTTTCCTTAAGAAACTCTTTTTTTGTTTTCCAGTGATGATCTTTTTAATTTCTCTTTAGTTAAATTGGTTTACCTTGAAACTATTTCATGATTTGCTGCCTTAATTATTGTCTGATTCATTTTGTAACAGAGACATATACATGACTGAAAATATTATAACTGATGAGGTCGTTGTCCTGGTCGATGAAAGTATTAATTCAAATGCTACACGTCAAACAAAATCTGTTCAGTTAAAGGTAAAGAAAGAAAGAAAGAAAAGATCTCGGGCATGGAATCATTTCAGATCATTTGTTGATGAAGAAGGGAATAAGAAATCCATGTGTAAGCATTGTGGTGCAGATTATTTTGCTGATTCAGGTAAAAATGGTACGACGTCAATGCTTACTCATATGTTAACATGTCCAAAGATGCCTCGAATTGTTGATAAAAATCAAACTCAAATAGGCTTTAAAACAGTTCAAGGGGGTGATACAAATGATGTGGTTGTTGTTTCCTGGAAATTTGAGCAAGAGCAATGTAGGAGAGCTTTATGTCGCATGGTGATTGTGGATGAACTCCCTTTCAAATTTGTCGAGAAGGAAGGTTTTAAAAACTTTATGAAAGTAACGCAACCTCATTTTAAGATTCCTTCTCGTACCACTGTGACGCGTGACTGTTTTAAACTTTTTGATGCGGAGAAACAGAAGTTGAAAAGATCTTTCGGAGAAGCACAACAAAGAGTTAGTCTTACTACTGATACTTGGACCTCTTTGCAGCGAATTAATTATATGTGTATCACTGCACATTGGATCGATAAAGAATGGATGATGCATAAGAGGATAATTAGCTTCTGTCAAGTTTCTAGCCATAGGGGTGAAGATATGGCTAATGAGATAAGTAAGTGTTTACGTGATTGGGGGTTGGATAAAATTTTTACCATCACAGTTGATAATGCTAGTTCGAATGATGTGACTGTGAAAGAGTTGTCGAAGATATTCACCAAACGGGGTACCAATTTCATGAATGGAGAACACCTTCATGTGAGGTGTATGGCACATATTCTAAATCTTGTTGTTCAAGATGGTTTGAAAGTGTCGGCTACTTCTATTGAACGGGTTAGAAAAGCAGTTAAATACATTAGGTTGTCTCCTGCAAGGTGTAAGAGGTTCCATGAATGTGCTGAAGATGTTGATATCAATTGTAAGAAATCTTTATGTTTGGATGTTTCTACGAGGTGGAACTCCACATACTTGATGTTGAACAGGGCTATTGAGTTTGAAAATGTGTTTTCCAGTTATGTTGATCGTGATATTGGTTTGTTGCATTACCTTCAATTTGTTGAGGATGAAGATGGAACTGCTGCCGGTGCACTTTCGAGTGATGATTGGAACAATGTAAAGAAAGTTGCTGATTTCCTTCAAATCTTCTATGATCTTACCAGAGAAGTATCTGGATCACAGTACGTTACATCAAATTTACACTTTCTTAAGATTTGTGAAGTTTCTTGTTATTTGAAAAAATTGATAGCGAGTGAAGATGACACTGATGATCTTTTGGGTAAAATTGCTAAAAATATGAGAGAAAAATTTGATAAGTATTGGGGTACTCCTAACAAAATGAATAAGATGATTTTTATTTCTTGTGTTTTGGATCCTCGACACAAGTTTGTTTCGGTTGGCTTTGCACTTCAAATGATGTTTGGAAAAGAAAAAGGACTAGTTCTAGAGCATGAAGTTAGAGGCTACATGGATTTAATGTTTGGTGAATATGTAAAGTCTCTTTCAAAAGATAAAGATAGTCATCACTTTTCATCTTTATCTAGCTCTTCATTTGAAAAGTTCAGTTCACTGCCTTCAAGTTCAGATAGTACTGTCCAATCAATAGGATCTTTGGGGTCATTCATGGTTGATCTAATGAAACATAAAGCTGGAAATGCTACAATTGTTAAAACAGAATTGCAAAAATATCTTGGTGAAGAAAATGAAGTTGAAACCAAGAACTTTAACATCCTGTCTTGGTGGAAAATAAACTCACCTAGATTTCCAATTCTTGCCGAGATGGCTCGGAATGTGTTAGCTATTCCTATTTCAAGTGTGGCATCTGAGTGTGCATTTAGCACTGGTGGACGTATTTTGGATTCATTTAGGAGTTCATTAACTCCTAAATTGGTGCAAACTCTAGTGTGCCTTCAAGATTGGATTCGAAGTGAATCACGACATGTTAGTGTTGAGGAAGATATAGATGTCCTTGAACAACTTGAACAAGGTAAGCATATTCTTATTGTATTCGTTTCTTATTGGTATTATAATCAGTCATTAATATTTTTCTAAATGATTAACATTAATTCTTTATAGATTTGGCTAATACTAGCATTCTTGATGATTAACATGGAGTTGAAACTCTTCTTTGTTGCATTTGGATGTGGACATTTGGTAGGTTATTCTTAATTCTAGATACAAGTTATTTTAACTTGTGTATTTGCTTAAAATAAGTTATGACGATCTGGACATTTAGTACTTTTATTTGATGTTGATTTTAACTGTAGAGATGGTATTAATTTTAGTTTGTGTTTGGTTGCCCGTTATGTTAGTATTAAATGTTGAAATACTTCACAACTCTTTTCCACTTTTTCTTCCAGGCTTGAGATTATCTTGGTTAGGAAATTAATGAAGATTTTGTTGATTATCCGATGGATTTGGCAGCTGTTAAAGATAGTTCAAGATGAACTGCCGATTTACAACTGGGCTTGGTTCTAATTAGTTTTAGTTTATAATTGACTAATATTAGCTTTTGCACGATTGTAAATATTAAAAATTGACCAAAGACTTTGTTGTGATGACCCCCGTTTGGTATGATTATTTTGATGTATGCGTATCGTCAAATTATTGGATAAGTCATATATTTATTTTGAAAGCATTTTCTTATTGGTTAAACCGAAAACCGAACCGTTAAAGACCTAAAACCGATAAACCAAAAACCGATAACAAATATCTTATTGGTTTGGTTATCGGTTTAGCATATTTAAAAACCGAAAACTGATAAACCGAACCGATAATACTTAAAACCGAACCGAACCGACCGATACACACCCCTACCAAAATCCATAACACAGGCCCGCAACATATCCTCAAGGACCTGAATAGTACGCTCCGACTGGCCATCCGTCTGTGGGTGAAAAGTTGTGCTAAGGTGGACACGGGTGCCCAACTCCTCCTGAAAACCCCTCCAAAAGCTGGAAGTGAACTGTGAACCCCGGTCTGAAATGATAGAAACAGGCACGCCATGAAGACAGACCATCTCCCTAATGTAGATACGAGCCAACCTCTCAGCACTGAAAGTAGTATGAACAGGAAGGAAGTGTGTTGACTTGGTCAATCGATCCACGATGACCCAAATGCTGTCAACACCTCTAGAAGTCCGAGGCAACCCCACAACGAAGTCCATAGTGATAC
>JAJOOF010011451.1:0-14780 GCA_029582545.1 Solanum lignicaule
ATAGAAGGATCTGGAGGACATAAATTATTGGGATAGGAAGCTAATTGGTAACAATGTGTTGTCTTGTTGTTCATTCTTATTAGCAGTCGTAACATTGCTATTGTAGTTTCTCGTCATTTGATTTCTATTACATACTATTTGTTGATTTCTTGTACCTCAATTATTGTATTACTTTATTGTAGTTTCTATATGTTATTATATGTTGATTATGTTATTAGTTGTTATTTTTTAATACCTCTGTTACTTCTTTCACTTAATTGCTTTGAATTGTTTCTTTTTAACCAAAATTCTATCTGAAACAATATTTCTACCTCTAAAATAAAAATAAAACTTGTACAATCTACCCTCCCAAAACCCCAACTTAAAACGATTATAATGACGAGGAGTAAGGTAGTGGACACACAAAATTTTGTCTTTAATGTTACACTTAAAATGGATAATTTTGTCTAATATGACACATAGTATGTAATCGAAATGGTATGAAAAAAGGCTGCCGCCTCATGGAATTTGAACATAATTTAATGAAAATACTTGGAAACTCCTTGCGCTTTTGTTTTTTTCATTCCTCATTCATTCAGTATTCATATTAAAATTTGATTGAATTTAAATTTATGCTAAATATTATTTACACTAAAGAATAAAATATTTTATATTTAAAATTTGAATTCAAGAATTCTAATTTAAAATAAAAAGAAATATTGATTATTCCATTATAATTTTTATCAAATATTTATGCACCAAAGCAAAATTATTATTTAATCTTACACTTAAAAAAGGATAATTTTGTCTCATATATATATGAAAGAAAGCATGTAATGAATTAATATGATATGGCAAAAAGGCTGCTGCTTCATGGTATGTAGACATAATTTGTCGATTTTTTATAATTAAAGTTTCCCTTATCTTGCCAGAAATTGTTAAGTTTTTTCAACAAATGTCCAACTTTTAGTTTGTGTTTGGTAAGAAAGGAAAATATTTTTAATTATTTTGAATGTTTGGTTGATTAAAAAAAATTAAAAATAAACTATCTAAAAAATAATCTCCCTAATAGAAATACAGAAAATAAATTTCAAAAATGACATTCTACACTAGTTTAATTTATAAACAATCTTAATTATTCATTAAAATGTGTATACAAATTCAAACATATTAGTTTTTATAGAACAAAACGACTCTTAATATTTTTCTCCACAAACGGATTCAAGATTTTTGACGCTATAAAAAGGACCCCTTGAGGTCGAAATTTTCTTATCTATTTTAGGTTGTTTTTTGACCATTTTTTAGGTAGTGGGTCTTATAAGTCCATTTACTTTTAAAGTTTGAATCTTAATCGATTCAGATTTCAAAATCAAAAAGTGTGTTTGTTTTTTTAAAATATTACAATCACTTGAATAGATTTGAATGATTTGACATATGTAATACGGTAATATCATTAAGATGTCTATATAAAAATATTTATAAAGGTGACAGTTCAGGAAATTCACCCTTTCACCACTATTGTCATCACTCATCAACAACCACTATCAACTATCATTATCCACCATCCATAACCAAAACCACTCACTATCATTGTCAATCAGTGTAGTCCGTCATCACACCACTAGCCATCATTTACAGTCATAACCATCATATGGACAATCACTATCATCACTCACAACAACTAGCATCAACTATCACAATTTATTAGCGGTAACTACTATTACCATTTGCTACTATCCATTACACCATCATTACGTTAATCATAAATTCTTAGGAACTTGCCGTGTTATGTTTCTTTTTTCAAAACACAAGGTCCATGTATGATTCTAAATCAAAATCATTTGTAATTAAGTCCATAGTCATTGTTGTCAAGCCAAAAGGACCCATTTAGGGGTCCGGCTATTTGAAATTCTAATTATCTTAAGCCGAAATACAAAGTGTTTTTACACTATATAGATAGAAATTGATCAATGTACTCATTTTTATTAATCGGATTAAATTAAGAATTTTGTGACTACTCTTTTAAGTCACTAGGGTTACTCTTTTACTATATTATAATATGTTTAAGTTGATACGAATGAAAATATTTTTTAATTTTCTCATATTTCATTGATCAAACTTCAAAGATAAATAATATGTCGTCCCACTCTCACAAGACCTCAAAAAAAAATTGGTAGCATTTTAATTATGTGCATAGGTAGAATTTTACACAAACAACGTAAGTTTATTATTACAATTAGTAAGTTTTTGACCTAGGAGTAAGAAAAATTTAGAATTTCACTTTTTAAAGAAATAAACCATATTAAAAGGACTCCTAGTCTATTATTAATGAAGAAGATTATAGAACATCGACTATCGTCTGTTGCACTCTATATATATATAGTGAATTATAATTTACTTGTTAATCATTAATTATATCATATTAATCTATTGCATATATTAATGTTAATAATTCACTTTCAATTCTAACGACTCGATCAAATTACAATAATTAATGGAAAGCAACTAAGGTTTTGTGCGCGTGATATATTTCAACAATATTAGCTCTTTGATAGTTGCTTGTGCCTGTTTTATCACTGTCACCCCCCATAAAAATAAATAAATACATGTGTTTTAACTTTGTTAAGTACGTCAACTCCCAAGTGCAAAGACCATATATTTATATTAAGTAATCTTTCTACTTCTTTTTTTTTAATCAATTGAAAATTTGATTTCTTAAATATATTTGAAGTCGTATATCATAAAAACTCACAAATTTTAAATTTTGATTCCTTTTCTGAGTCTGTTACTCTTCCCGTCCCAATTTTCATTTGATTGAGCACAAAATTTAATAAACAAAGTGAAATTATTGAATTTTGTGATTTTAAATTAAAGCATAATATATAAATATGTCATCTAACTTGGTTTCAGTTCACATTTATGTCTTCTACCTTTGAGTGCACAAGTAGACATTTAAACTTATATAAAGTTGAACAAAAAAATACACACGTCGTACATGACATCCTACATGACAAATTTGAGTCCTACGTGTATTGTGTCACATAGGACTCATGT
The DNA here is from genome assembly GCA_029582545.1 of Solanum lignicaule. Taxonomy (NCBI): domain Eukaryota; kingdom Viridiplantae; phylum Streptophyta; class Magnoliopsida; order Solanales; family Solanaceae; genus Solanum; species Solanum lignicaule. The sequence continues at coordinate 3,034 of JAJOOF010011451.1, forward strand.
GTCTACTTGTTTAACTTTATACAAGTTTAACTGTCTACTTGTGCACACCTAAAATTAGAACTTCAAAGACATAAATATGAAATGAGGCCAAATTAAATGGTACATTTATATTAAAGATGCACGTAGTTGATTATAATTTGTCTCTTAAATTTGTCATGCAAAGGTTAGAACTGAAAATCTTACTGTAAGAAAGAAACAATCTTTTCGAAACGGACAGAAAAATATGACGTTCTAAATACATACATATATGACGTTCTAATACAATGTCACTAAATATTGTTTTTCTGCAACATGCATGTTTTTGTTGACCCAAACGGAACCAATCTATCTTGATTCTTGATGGAATCTATAAAAGGAGTTATACCATATTATTAAGTACTATAATAACTCATTGGGAATTGAACCACATATTGTACTCAATATAGGCCAAAAAGTTTCCAAAAAAAATATCCTTAATAGGTAATATGCTTTTGGTCGGCCTTCAAATTTTAATAAGTTTATTTGCTTAAGGCTTCGTTCTATTACTTGTATCGTTACTTTTCGAGTTTTTGAAGTAAGGTTCAATATTTAACATATCGGAAAAATGGAAAGGCGTATGAAGTCGAAATTACCTCCGGCAGGTCCAAAAATGGAAAGGAAATATGTGGAGAAAAATAGAAGGAATTATATGAAGAATCTCTATAATCAACTTCATTCCTTGCTCCCTGCGTCTAAGGTTTGTTTTATAACTTCCTTTTACTTTGAATCATTGAGGTTTCAAAATTACGAGTTCAAAATATAATACTACTTATTTAGTATACATAAAATTTTGATACTTTACCATCAAAGGATATGAGATAGCGGATGGAGTTTTCCTCCCTAAACTAAAAGTCTCGGGTTGGAGTCTTGGTTATGAAAAAATTATTCCTAGGGAGCGCCTCTCTCTGAATGGGGCTTTTACGAGGTCTGAATCTAAATTAGTAGGACTCTAGTGCAGATACCTGACACCGATGAGAAACCATATATATATATTCTATGTTTTTGTATTAAAATATTGAATTCGATTAGTTGAATCCATGAGTTGTGTGTATAATCAATCGTTCTCCTCTCCTAAGATTCTGAATTCACCTTTGTGCTGCTCATGATAATGATCATTTGCTCTTACATCATGTGCATGCATGCAATGACAAATTTAGAGTATGAGTTATGGGTTCGATCGAACTTCAATTTGTAGCTTTGGTCCAAACCTTGTATTTATTTAAAGAAAATTATATGGATATATGTACAGATTATAAATTTGGAACCTAACAACTAAAAAGAAGTAACAAGGGTTCAGACTAGAATTCCAAATTCATAAACTTTAAATTCCGGCTTCGCCTCTGCATGCATTTATATTTCTTCTAATGCATCATTTACAATTTTGAGTGTGGCAGGAAACAGTAATGGTTGTGCCAGATCAAATAGATGCAGCAGTAAATTACATAGAAACTTTGAAAATGCATTTGGATAAGAACAAGAAGCACTTGGAAGAATTGAAAATGGGCCTTAAGAGGGCCCAATCACAAAATCAAACTGAGCCCGGCCCAACCACAAAGTCACCACCTCAGATTGAATTCCATCAAATGGGCCCAAACATGGTCGTGGTTTTAATAACTAGCCTTAATAATATAGCCACTTTTAATAACATCATTCGATTATGCTATGTGGAAGGTGTTGAAGTTGTGTCTACAAGATTTGAACTCAATGGAAACTCTACACTACAAATTTGTCATCAAACTAAGGTAATGATGGAAAAATAAATTTGAAAGTTAATTGATTTTAAACACGAAAAAACAACTGATGTTTGTGAGTCGTTATCGTCATTCAATATTTTGCAGATCAATAGAAGTTCAACGATGGAATTTATAGGTACAAATTTGTGTGATAAGATGAAGGAGTTGATTTATGGATCATCTCATGGAAATGATGTGGAATCTCAATTACATTTATGGGACTACAAAATTGAATTTGATACATTGGAGTACTACTTTTTACCAACAAGAAGTCAAAATCCAAACATGTATAGTTACATGCAAAATTAATATTTTATTCCTATCTTTTTAAGTTGAAGTAGTTTTTCATTAGTACTGAGTTGTAAAATTTTATCTCCTAGTTTAGTGTCTTGTTTCATGCAGATGAGTGTTTGTTGTCTTTCCTAATTTCTTTGATTTTCGAATTCAAATAATGAGATCTCTTAACTTTGTAAGTTAACTATCGATAATTAGTGTACATTTACATTTACAGATATTGGGTATGTTAGTAAAAAATTACAAACTATGAATGTGCTTGGTAGGAAGGAAAATGTTTTCATGGAAAAAAAAAGTAACATTTTTATTTATTTTCTGATATTTGATAATTAAACATAAGATATTGTCCCAAAAGCTATAATTTAGGCATGCAAATTAAATGATATAAAAGTGAAGGTGAGGTAGCAAAGGTTGTATTGATGATTAAAGATAAGGAGTACACGCTCTGAGTCCTAGACTAGCTACACTTAGAGTTCTACGTAATAGTTGAGTACTATTACTACTATAATAATACTGTAATTATAAATAATCTAATCCTAGTCGACTTCAACTAGTACAAGAAGTAGCAGCATATACTCGACATTTAGTAGCCTAGTTCTAGTGTAACTCTAACTCCAATTATACACATTAATTGAGTCACGTTATTCAACCTGTTTCATATCTTCGGTTTCTCTTTATCTTCCATAGGTAGGGATTGGGAGTAGATGAATGAGAGGCTCGTTTTAGATCCCAAATTTCAACTTCTTTTGTTGTTATTTTTATATCAAAAAGTATAGTTTTGTCTGATACGAATAATGTGTGTAATTGATATGAAGTGTGAACATAATTTATAGGTCCTTCAATATTCTTTCTACTCTACAAAAGCAAAATGATTGATATGAAGTGTGAACATAATTTATAGGTCCTTCAATATTCTTTCTACTCTACAAAAGCAAAATGATTCTCTATTCTTAAACTTTGAAAAAGAATTTAATTTTGTCTGATATGATATAAAAATGCTGCTACTTTATGGAATGTGACCACAATTAATTTGTGGAAATATTTAAAAGTTGCATGCCTTCTTCCATTGGTCATGACTCATGAAAATTAATTAAAAGACACGTATCAAATTAAAGTTTCCCTTTGTTTGCCGGAAATTATGAAGCTTTTTCATGTTCAAATTTTTATTTGATATATTATATATAATTATAATGAAGAATATTTTTTATTAGGTATTTAAATAAAGTATAATAAAAAATAAATTAATTAATTAATACTTAGTAAAAATTAAAAGAGTTGAATTAGTTAACACGTATAGAGGGGTGTGACACGTCGGGAAGTTTCGTATTGGAAGATAAAACATTCTCCAACTATGGCATCTCCAGCTACGTACTTAGAAGGACTTGAATCCGAGACCTCTTGTTGGTGTAATATACGCACAAATGCAATAAATTACAGTTGAAAATAAAATAACAAAAAATGAATAAAAACTATATTTACGTTGATGCTCGGATATCTCGCTCTCTTTACGGAGATAATTTACATCGATCTAGCAGTATCTCTCTTGACTTGTCTCCTCCAGGATACAACAACCCAACAACGTCGTACAACTCAAACAACTCTAGATTAGTTGAAGATTCCAAAGCTCTACAAAAAGAACACTTTCCTTTAATACATAAATAATTCATAAATATACCAGTTATGTTGGTTATTTGATACATAAATAATTCACTTCCTAACGAACAACGAAACAATAATAATGGAAAGCAGCTAAGAATTTCTAAGCGTGATACATTTCAACAATATCAGCTCTTTGATAGCTGCCTGTGCTTGTTTCATCACTGTCAAAAAACTCATAAATACATGTGTTTCAACTTTCTTAAGTACGTCAACTCCTAAGTGCAAAGACCATATATTTATATTGATTTTTTATGTTTAATCAACTAAAGATTTGATTGTGAACCCCAATTATTATCTTAAATATATTTGAAGTCATTGCAGAAATTCATAAATTTTCATTTAACGTATACAAGCACTTGGAAGAATTGAAAATGGGCCTAAAGAGGGCCCAACCACAAAGTCACCACCTCAGATTGAATTCCATGAAATGGGCCCAAACATGGTCATGGTTTTAATAAGTGGCCATAATAATATAGCCACTTTTAATAACATCATTCGATTATGCCATGAAGAAGTTGTTGAAGTTGGGTGTACCAAATTTCAACTCAATGGAAACTCTAAACTGCAAATTTCTCATGAAACTAAGGTAATGATGGAATTGAAGTTAAGTTAAAAATTAATATTGAAAAAACAGTTGAAGTTTGTGAGTCGTTGTCGAAACTCAATTTTTTGCATATCAGTAAAGTTCTAAGATGGAATTTGGAGCTACAACTTTGTGTGATAAGATGAAGGAGTTGATTTATGGACCATCTCATGGAAATGATATGGAATCTCAATTACATTTATGGGACTACAAAATTGAATTTGATGCATTGGAGTATTACTTATTGTCAACAAGAAGTCAAAATCCAAACATGTATAGTTACATGCAAAATGTTTATGAAATTCATACCTTTTTATTTGATGAATATTTGGGTATGCTAGTAAATTATTACAAACTATGGATGTACTTGATATGAAAGAAAATGTTTTTATGAAAAGTAAATAATTTAGGCATGCAAATGCTATGAATGTGAAGGTGAGATAGGTGGGGGTTGGAGGGAGATGAGGGTAGGGGATAAGAGGAGTATAAGAGTTGGGGGTGGTGGGGAATGCGAGGTGGGAGGATGGGGAAGAGATAAGGATGGTAATAGGGCGTGGCGGATGCGGAGTGGGGCGGGACAGGTTTAAGGTTGTGCAGGGCGGGGAGGGATGCAGAGCGGGTAGAAGTGGTTTTATTTAAAAATTAATGTGGGGCGGGGGTTGGGGTCTATGCAGTTTTATGCGGGTTCAAATTTAATTTTAACTTTTACACGTTATAAGAGTGATAGAACAGTATCTATTAAAATAGTTTCTTTAAAATTACTAAAATATTCAAGATAGTAAATGAAAATGGTTCAATCAAACTAATATAATTTCTTACATGCTTTCCAATTGACCTCTAAAAAATAAAATTTTACAATAGATTATCACAACTTAAGGAAAAATAAATTTATTTTTAATGTCAAACTTAACTAAAAAAAGAAAATATTAAAAAATTATGCTCATGCGGGGCGGGTCTATGCGGGACAAGGCGGCGGGACAAGTTGAAAAAAGGATTTAATTTTGTCTGATATGATACAAAAAGGCTGCAATAACAATATTTTAGTTAAAAGACACGTGGCAAATTAATGTTGCATGCCTTATTCTTCCTACATTAGTCATGAAAGTTTAATTAAAAAACATATGTCCAATTAAAGTCTCCCTTTGATTGACGCAAATTATGAAGTTTTTTCAATAAATATTTATTTTTTTATTTGACATACTATATATAATTAAAATGCAGAATTTTTACTAGATAATTAAATAAATAATAATAATAATAAATTAATTAATTAAAAGTTTAAAACTTTAAGAATAAAAAAAATTAAATTATAACGCGATTATTAGATTATTGACGAATGATTAACCTACTCTTTTATTAATGCAGTAGATTTTGACACCAACGATTTTATGTTGCCATTTTTAATATGCTACATTTTTATGTCCGTTAGTGTGAATGATATTTTTATTTCTTAAAATATTAATGACAAGAGTACTTTGGTCTGATAGATTATAATATTACAATGAAATGGTTGAAATCCTTCTATTTTTAATTAAAAATTTTGTATTCAAAATTTTTAAAAATGAAAAATATCTAATTAGAAGTGTTGTGTCCAAAAATAGGTCATGTGATAAGTGAATTTATATTTAGTTGGACGAATGCAAATAAAAAAATTATTTAATTTGCATGAATTGCCCCTATTTTGTAGTGGTCTTTAATTTTTGCCCTCAACTATAATGATCTTTAATTTTTGCCCTAAAATATAATGATATTTAATTTTTGCTCCTATTGCTCATTTAATGAAACTTTATGGATAAATTTACCCTTATCGAATCTAAATTTATGGATACATTTACCCTTATCTAATCTGACCTAATTTGCTCGGTATAAATTTAGAAATTTTTTACCTTGCTCTGTATAGGTTATATAGCAATTCATTTATATGTCATAAGTTATGAGGAATATTTTTCAAGCTTCAAATTCTATATTTCAAGCTTCTAAGTTTGAAATAATGAACCAACATTTTGAACAAACCCTTATTTCCAAAAAAAAATTTTAAATGTTATGAACAAACATGTTTCTCATTTTCTAATGTTTTTAGTAATATATGACAGTTAGAAAGTCCTTTAATTATGAAATGAATATCTTCTCTCTTAATCATTGGTTAGAAAGCCTTTAATTATGGAATGCATATCTCATTCTATTATAGTATTTATTATTTTATATTTACCTTTTTTTTAGTTTTTTGTCTTAAACATAATTTTAATAATTGTTAGGTATGGTTAAACTTCTATTGTTACGTATTGAAATCTAGAAAGTCCTGTTAGGACTAGTAGTAAATAATCTTTAATTTGCTAATTAGTCCTGTAATTTTATCTGATATGAAACAAATTGTGTAATAGATATGATATGCAAAAAAGGCTTCTGCTTCATGGAATTAAGTTGCATGTCTTTCTTCTTTTGGTCATGAAAATTTAATAAAAATTTATCTTTGCTTCCTCAAAATTTTCAACCTGACCTAATTTGCTCGACACAAATTTTGAGAACTTTTACCTTGTTCAATAAAGATTACGTAGGAATTAAGTTATGCGGCATAAGTTATGTAATGTTTTTCAAGCTTAAAATTCCATATTTTAAGTTTAAAGTTTGAAATAATGAACCAATTTGTTGAACAAACCCTTATTTGCAATTTTTTTTTTAAATGTTTATGAAGAAACATGTTCCTCATTTTCTAATGTATAGTTGGTAGAAATATTAGTCAGCAAAAATATTTAATGTTCCACCGAAAGAGGAAAACTAGTTTCCTCACAACTTAGTGGAAATAGATCGATGTTTTTTTTGTATTTATCTCGATAGTCTTCTCTTAGATATTGGTTTTTTTTTTTTGGTTTTTCATCCGATGTTCAATGCCCACATTGGAGCTCCGACTAAATCTGGAGGGAGATCAATAGTCTTCTCTTAGATATTGTTTTTTTTTTTGGTTTTCCATCCGATGTTCAAAGCCCACATTGGAGCTCTGACTAAATCTGAAGGGAGACCGATAGTCTTCTCTCAGATATTGTTTTTTTTTTCAGTTTCCCACCCAGTGTTCAGAGCCCATATTGGAGCTCCGACTAAATTTGGATCGCGCTCTGCAAGGCCCATTCAGGGTGGTGCTCCCAACAGGATTTTCTCTATACCCAGGGCTTGAACCCGAGACCTCTGATTAAGGGTGAAACACTCCTACCAGTGCACCCCAATCCATGTTGGTTCTCTTAGATATTGTTACTATTCTTTAAAGCTCAAGAATGTGAAAAATGATTTTAATTTATACTTAGATACTACTACAAAAAGGTATAATTTTATCTCATATGAAACAAATTGTGTAATTGATATTATATGCAGAAAAGGCTGCTGCTTCATGGAATTAAGTTGCATGTCTATTGTCTTCTTCAACAAATGTCACATAGACGAAATCACTACAGTTTCTAATAAAAAAAGTGTACGTATTCAAGATTTAGACTTGATAAATTCAATTTAAAAAAGTCATAAATTTATATAAGGGGACCACGGTTTATGATTGTGCAATAGAAATTATGGCAATAATAGTTGACGATAATGATGGTGGTTATTGGTTGGGGTGTACATGATTGGATTGGTCCAATTTTTTCAAATATCAAACCAAATTATTTGTGTCAAATTTTTAAATTTATAAATCAAACTAAACTTATGAAACTCGGGTTTTTTTTGGATTTTTCAAATACCAAATCAAACTATTTGTGTTGAATTTTTAAATTTTTAAATCAAACCAAACTAATAAACCTCTGATTTTTCGGGTTTTTGGTATTTTTTTGGTAAAGTATTCATACAAACATATAATTAACTTGTGCTCCAAATATTTCTTTAGTGCAATCGAAATACAACTATCTAAGTTGTTCTTAAGAAAATAGCACAAATTATGAGATGAGTAATGACATTAAAATATTCAATTAAAAATAATAATGAAATCGTATAAAATAAATATTGCAAATTGATAAGTTATAATGTAAATGATCATAATTTAAAAGTACTAAATCATGTTAAAATAAGTCTAATAAGTATTAATTACATGATTAAACATTAAAGAAAAATTAAAATTTGTTTATGTATTTTAAATGTCTAAACCAATGTAAAACTAAAGAACAAATATTCAACATTGTTGACATTCTTAGTGTTGAATTAATTATTTTTATGTTAGTATTAGTATTGATTTGATTTTGAATTGAGCTTTATTAGAGTTATTAATATCTATGGACTATAACCTTTATTGGACCATTCAAAATTAAGTCTCAAAAAACTTGAATCGTAAAAAAAAATAGTGGTAATTGAGTTAATAATATTGGAAACAAAGTCGTTAAAGTTTTTAGTAGCATTTATATAGAATGTTGGTAATTGAGCTATTAATCACAGTTGTGATAATTGCAACTGTGAAGATAATTGGTTTGGAAGTGATTGATGATTAGGGTGATAGTTATTTTTTTAACAACCAACAACCTATTTATATTAATGTATAAACGGTTTCAAAGAGTTGAATGATATAATAGTCTCAAGTACAATCCAACAAGAAAAAATATAAATTCAAGCAACTTACGTAATAACGAAATAGAAAATTTTGTTAAATTTATGTGCTGTCATATTTCAAGATCTAGAAATATGGCCCACGCTTACCTCTTCAAATTAAAGAAACTCAAAAGCTTCCAAATATCTTCACAAGTAATCTCTATGTAAATTAGGGTGATAATTGACATCAATAGTGATTAGGTTATAAATAATATTGGTAGAGACTGATATATAATTAGTAGCGATGTGGTTAATGATAGTAGAGCCTCATTAGTTTGAACTTAATGAAAATCTCAATCTTAATCATACAAATCTCAGTTGTTAAAGCTATTTATTTTTTAAGTTTTAATCTTAATTATTCAATTCTCAATCATTAAATGCTTTTTTAATTTTTAATGATACAACCACATAACAAATCCGAATAGATCGAATGACTAAAATATACAACAAAATATTAATAACATTAATATGTCTATTCAAGAATTTCTGCAAATATAATTATTCACTAACTTCATTCCTTTACCACTGTCTTCATCGCCTACTATTATGAACTACCAATATACATCACTCACAATTATCATCGTTATCAATCACTACAATTCATCATCATAAAGTCACAAACCAGCATTACTATAATAATCATCATTACTACTGATAATCATGCATCATTATACATTATCTACCACCTTCATCATTTACCACCACCATTAACTATCACATTCATTTCAAAATAACTATCACCATCACCATCATAACTAAAAAACTTATATATTCAAATATTAAAAAATAACTATTATTATGTCTTATTTATTTTGTATTAAGATTGAATCTAAATATCATCTAAATATTGAGATATTATATATATGTTAATATTTGGTTACTAAGTATCTAAAACTTGCCATGTTCTGTCTCTCTTTTGATATGTATCTTTCTATAAAAAAAATAAAAAAAATATCTTTCTATAAAGTCTAATACATTTGTAATAAGTCCACTTAGGGGCACGGTTATTTGAAAATTTTATTTTTTTAGTCGCAATTGAATGTGCTTTTACATTGTGTATATATTTTTTATTTTTTTTAAAGTTTGTATATATTTCATTTGTCCAGTCTATTTTTGTCTGATTTTTTATTTAATTTTTTTTTTTTGATAATATTTTAATTTAAAATGTTCATATGATATATTTAAAATTATAAAATTAAAAAAATATTTTATATATTCTACATATTTTTAATTTAAGATGCTAGAAAATTTTTAAAAAAATGTTTTACTTTGTTAAATTCCTTGACAAATCAAAATAAAAAAATATAAAAAAGAATCTAATGCTTCTAGAGATTGGTCAATTTCAACTTCAAAGACCTGAGGTCGTCTTTTATCATATACAAGGAGCGTCAATCTATTATTATTATTATTCGTACTAAATTTGACTTTGGAGTGAGATGAAATTAGAAGTTTAATATATATATATATTTGCGAACGTCCTATTACCCCTTAAACAATTTTGAACTGATATTATTATATCATTTTCCATCCACCTGACATAGATAGTGTATGCACACTCTTTAAAGAATGTGAGCAACCTAAAATAATGAATATAACTTTATTTTTGTAGATATTTTGTTATAAAATATAATTTCTTGTTTTTCTTATTATTCTAACTCTTTTTCTTTGTTATTTTTCCTCTTTCTTTCTTCTTTCTTCTTCAAAAATGCATTATCATCTCCATTAAAAAACCCCACTTTCAATCTCACAATTTTTACTATAATTTCGCTTCTTTTTTTTTACTATTATTAGTTTAAGTCTCTTCAATTTTAAACCTTTATCTAAAAAAAATTCTTACATTTCGAATAATTTGATGAACTCATTAGATTTTAAGATGATTGTGAGGTATCATTTAGCCTTTTTATCCGGATTTCAATCAAGCTTTTTCAATTTTTTGAAAATTCATTGATTTTTTTTCAAATTATTATTTTTAATTTGAAGTTATATGAAAAGAATATAAATTAATTGATGACACTTTCAAAATTTTAAATTTTCTTAGAAAAATAATTAATTTTGTTATCACTAACTCAACAAAGTTTAGAAAATAATATAATTTTTAAAGAAAAAAATCACTGGAAAATGAAATTTGACCGAAGTAGAAAAAAAAATTAAAAAAAATGGGGAGGGACACAGCTTGAAGTGGGTGGGAAAGGATGAGAGTGAGAGGTAAAGAAGAAGAAAGAAAGAAAGAAAGAAAATGGAGGAAGAAGGTTTGAAAGTGGGGGTGGGTGGGGTGGGATGGAAGGTGAAGTGAAATATAAGATGAAATTAAAATAAAATAAGTCAAAAGTAAGAGAGAAAAAAAAGGATAAAAATAATTTCAAAATGAAAAAAATATATTTTAAATTAAATTAATACGTGTCAATTTACACCAACAATCGCCACCATCACTAACCATTATCATCACCAATCGTCGTATAATTCTTTTTAATAGTGTTAAATTAAACTCAATATTTTATTTATTAATTTTTAAACAAATACAAAATTTACATATTCAAGTATTGAATAAATAAATAATTTGGATTATTGAATCTTCAATATTTAATACAACATCTCATTATTCAAATTTGTATTCATCACAAAATACTGAAACTCAATCTTTGATATGTATCTTTCCATCAAATCAAATACATTTGGAAGTGCTTTTACATTGTATATATACTTTATCTATTTAGATTTGTTTATTTTTTTAATTTATTTTAAAAAAATAATCAATAACTTTTTTATTTTAATTTTTTATATGACATATTTAAGATTACAAAATTTTAAAAATATTTTATACATTCTACATACTTTAACTTAAGACACTACAAGCTTTGAAAAAGTATTAAAATCTTTTGTCAAGTCAATAATAGATGAATGAA